>CAAKHD010014158.1:17910-45496 GCA_901007705.1 Fistularia tabacaria
GGGGGGGGGGGGGCTTTTTTCCTTTGGAGGGGAGAAAAAAAACAAGGCCCCCCCCCCCCTGGCCCCCCCCCCCCGCCCCCCCCGTAAACAATGGCTGAATGTGCTGAGCCCTCAGCGGCGGGGGAGGGGGGTTGGGGTTGTTTGTTCAGCGGGGGCCGCTGCAACAGTAGCCGGAACAAACCTCGGACGCTCCGAGCGAACACGAGAACGTTGATGGAGCGTCCTCCCCCCCCCCCACGAGTTCACCCTCCACCAGATCGTAAAGGTGGCTTATATTTAGCTCCACTCTGGTCCATTTGGGCCAGCCGGGGGCTTTTAAACTCCACGGGAACTCGACGCATCCCGAGCCGCTCTTCCGTCTCGCCGGTGGCGCTCGGTTCAACGGCGGACATCCACATTTCATGAGAGTGCATTATTAACTTCCGGCGATGCCAGCGTTGGTCCAGAAACGAAACAGATAGAAGAGAAATGCGTTTCTGCTTGCAGATCCCGATCCCAGATTTCCTCCGCCGCTCAGCCACGTGGCCCGCCATTTTTATTTTGGCGAGGGTCGGCGGCTCGTCCCGTCCTCGATGGTGGCCGGCGTTCCCATCGGGGTCCGAGTGCATTATTCATCACCACTCCATCCAGGAGGAGCCTTTTTAGCATTGATGCGAAAATAGCCCGAGTCCGCGTCTTTGTTCGTGTCACGCGACCGCGGCTGACGACGATTTATCCGCTGTCCCGTTCGAGACGGCGCCGATTGTGTCACGTCTTGCATCACGCACTCTTTATAAGTCACTTGAGGGTTAACGATTCCGCTGATGGTGACATCACGGCGGGGCTACAGGACGCTGCGGCAGACGTGCGGACCGGCCTGGGGACTGGGGACGAGTTAGCGCCACAACATCATGCTAGCGCTGGAACGCTAACAGCCTTCCCGATGACATCATGCCTCTGAGTGTCTGCAGACTCTCCCTGGGGGACGCTAACGGTTCTAGCCCCCTTGTCATATTTCCACGGACCATATGTTAGCAAGACCAGCTATTAGCATGAGAAGGCCAGGCTGCAGTCGGTTTAGTGCTGAAACTGGGAGGGCCGAATCCACTAAAGTTAGCTTTCCCAACGGTCCTGAAGGGGCTCGGACATTTAGCGGGGATGCTAATGGTCGCTATTTCATCTGAGGTTTGTGCACTGGGATTTCAACCTAACCCTAACCCGATCAGCTGACATTTTCATGTCATCACCTGAGCAAAGCTAACCACGAGCGTAACCCAACGTCGGGGGTAAGGGGGGGTTGAGTCAGCCAGCGAGCCGGAAAACCCGCCAGAAACGTGGCGCAATCCCGGACTCATTTGCCGGCGTGAATCTCAGGTAGGCGTACGCCCACCCATCCACCTGGGGAAAAAAAACAGATGGCACAATCTACAGCTGAAACCGGATTCCGGGATTCGTCAGGATTCTCGCGCACGGACACGACCGACCGGGTCGAGGAGAACCGACTCACGAGCTCCAAAAATTTTACCGGTTTGTGCCTAATTGCAGGCCAGAAAGTGGGTTTCTATGCAGACGACGAACACGTTTGAACGTACATTTCTTCAAACCTACAAAAGGACTGGTGTGGAGAGACTTTTAGACTTTTATTTCAACAGGGATCGACCTCACAAAATAGGAATGTGACCCAGGGCTTGTCTTCTCAGGAAAAGCACCAGGATGTCGAGTCGCTGAGCTTTCCAAGGGCCCAGCAGGTGCCGTTTGCCTGGTGGCGGCGGCCGACGCGAGGCAGGTTAACCAGCACCAGCAGGAGCATCAGGAAACCTCACAACTGAAGGTTAAGAAAACACACACACACACACACACACACACACACACACACACACACGGTGTTGCATCACAGCGGCGTCCTGCCCTGACCTGCTGGATCGGCACTCCTGATTGGTCGTGCAGAACTTATGACACAACGAAACATACAAGTCATAATGAAGGTGTAGGCCAGGATTCATTCATCATTCATTCATTCCCCACAGTCACAAGGGGCGGGGCTTAACACCTGTCAATCACAGTGATGTCACATAGCAACCATTCACCCTCTCATTCACACCCACATAGAACTGGGAGGCTCCACACAGGGAGAACCCAGACAGGAGAACATGGATGGAACCGTTTGACGAAGGTCCTGTTGTTCTCCTACATTCTCTGTTGATGTTGTGTTGAAACCAGTGTCACAACACACTTCTCGTTTTGGGACGTTCAGTCAAAGTGACCAGGTGGAACCTCCTGAGCTTCAGCAGCAGGAAGGTCTCAAGACCTCCTTCCTATGTGTGTGTGTGTGTGTGTGTGTGTGTGTGTGTGTGCGCGCGCACGTTTGAGATGCCTTTGCACAGATTTACAACTGAAGCTGATTCATCACCGTGGCTATAAAATCCCGGATGTTTTTAACGAATCCATCTCAGTGACAGGAAGCTCGTTAGTGCCCAACCCCCCCCCCCCTCCAACCCCTCAACCAAGGGGGCGGAGCCTAAAACACAACCCTCCTCTAACCTTCTTTTCATTCGCCTCTGCAATCCGGTTTTGTTAATTAGCTCGCGGGGATTAGCGTCGGAGGGAGCCGCAGCGTTCTGCTTTTATTTTTTCAAACTCCCGGAGGGAGGATCGGCGCAGCGACCCAGGAATTAGACAGTCGGCGGCGACTCTCGGAGGACACAGGAAGTCATCAGCGCCCAGTGTCTATTTCATGGCACTGCTGGGACAGGAGAGGACACAATGAAGTCGGGAAAGTCAGTGGACTCCCGCCCACTCCTCTCACCCTGACAACATCACGCTGCGTTTGAACGCAAGTGGGCCAAACAAGTGGTTTCCCCCCCATGGGTATGGATATGCAAAGGTAGGGGGTGCGAGGGCTGGGAACGGGGGCGTCGGGTGGGGGTGGGGCCGGTATTCCGACACCCCAACATCCACAGACAGACAGTTGGACGGTTACCAGGTGACCGGTTGCCATGTGAACGCCTCTCCCTGCTTTCAGAACAAAACAATTGGCAGTGGACAACTCAGTGGCCCCCTTTGACCCTCCCCCGAGTCCCCAGTCCCAATCCCAACCCAACCCCCTTTCCTGGGTCCCCAGTCCCAATCCCAACCCAACCCAACCCCCTTCCCCAGGTCCCCAGACCCAACCCCCCCTCCAGCATGGTCCTTTCCACTCCGGATGATTGCTGTTCAGACCAAACCACTGAAAAGGACATGTAGACTAAGTGAAGCAGCGATTGCTGGTTCTAGGTCCTTCTTGCTCTGACCCAAATCCCCCTCACCAGTCTTTCTCACTGTGACCCAAAAAACCCCCAGGCTCTCCTCACTCTGACCTGAAACCCCCCGGTCCTTCTCCCTTGGACCCGACCGTCCCCAGTCCACCTTGCTCTTCTTCCCATTGAAAAATATGGAAAGTGAAAGTAAAAATTGGTGACAGCCGGTCCATCTGGAAAGAACCCAAGCAGGAGAACATGCAGAGAGAACCCAGGCAGGAGAACATGGTGAGAACCCAGGCAGGGAGAACATGGAAACTCTTCACCAGGTGAACTCTAATGACCCCTCAAAGGGAGGAGGAGGAGGACTCAGACCAGCTGTGCTCGTCTGTATCTCCCCAGCTGGGCCTCGTCAGACCTGACGGTCCAGCACGAAGAACCGCAGAAGCAGTTTGGAGGCGGAGCATCCCTTTGATTGTTCTTCTTCAGTCCAGATGTACAAACCAAGACCAGATCCAGGACCCTGAAGGAACCCCGGACCGTCTGTCTCCCCGCACGACAAACCCCTCCCACTCAGAACCAGGAACCCCCGGCTGCAGCTTCATATCTCTATCCTATCCTTAATGTCCTTCAGAGTCTCCTAATCTGACTGGTGCCGACCAAAGGAAGCCAGCGGAACCTCAAGGAACCTCAGGGAACGTCAAGGAAACCCGAGCTTTGCAACCGACGGCTTGTTAAGTCAATTCCAGAGGGGAGAAAGAAAAGGGTTATTTTCTTTCTATGTGGGTTCGGCATGAAGGGGCGGGGTCACCGGGGAGGGGGGGGTCAGCGGGGGTCGCGGTGGGGGGAGTCGGCGGCCCCCGTGTTTACTCTTTGCTCCGGCGTATAGAAATCACAATCTGCCCAAACATTTAGCATCGAACGTCCGACGTTCCTCCCGGAAAGGGACGCTGACTGATGGAGGCAGTAAAAGTTGTGTTTACTCTCCCGGGCTCTCGAGTCCTGCCGGGGTTTGACCTTTGACCCCAGGATACCACCCCCCCACAACACACACACACACACACACACGCACTAACAGTGGCTAAGCTAACAGGCTGCAGGCTTCCAGCAAATCCCCTCTCAGCATGACAACCACGGTCACACCACTGAGTGAGTGTGTGTGTGTGTGTGTGTGTGTGTGTGTGTGTGTGTGTGTGTGTGTGTAGGACTAATATCTCCGCTTTTCAAGATAATCCCGGCTTTTAATTTTAAAAAATTTTCCAAGCACCAGCCACGACTTGCCCCTCCAAAGATTAATTAACGCGCTGACTATAAATCATTTATTCCACGTTCATTTGCAGATTAGCAGATTTGTTATTTTAATGCTACATTTCTTTTCTGGGTAAATCTAGCAAACGTAAGCTTCTAAAGGCCGTTCAGATTTAGGCCGAACGCCGCTGGGAGGGGCTGCGATGTAACACGTGTCCGACATGTTTACCCCGCGGGGAGCTAGCATGCTAACGATAGCCCCGCTGTGTTTACTGGGATCCAGATGTGAAGACGCGGCGGGAGCCCGGACGCGTATTAGCGTGTAATAACCTGGAGGGGGAGGAGGACCTCCGGTGGAACGGGAGCCATGTTCTCCACGAGGAACCCCAAAGGTTTGGATCCAGAATCACAAATGTTCTCCAGTCTGGGATCCTCCTCCTCCCTCCTCCTCCTCTTCTTCTTCTTCTTCTTCAAAGTGGAAACACTAATAGCTCACGAGGCTGACGGCAACCAGGTCACTCAGAGTGCGCGCACACACACACACACACACACACATACACACACACACTCACGTACCACCCAGTGTGTTTACTAGCTTAATGGCTTTATGGCACCGGCTGTGGAGAACCTGGTCCTGTTTTTCCAAAAACTTTGATCCGCCGCTTCTTGCAGGTGTGTTTTTCTTTTTCCTCCAAGATGAAAGGGACGTCTCGGCTATCGTTCCCTCTCTATCTTCTCTCTCCCTCTCCAGATGTACGTTTGTGAAAATCTCCACCTGCGTCCACGACCCGCCACATTCAACGTCTCGGTTGCGACCCCTCGGATTCTGTATCTGCGTGACAGCTGGGGAACCCCGCGTGTTTGAAAAGTCCGCTCGGGTGAATAACAGGGTCTTCTTCACACCTCCCAGCCCTCGTGGAGCTCAGGACGCCCACAGGAGTTCTCCAAGCATGTTGGTCCTGAGGCAGCATCTCAAGCTGACCCCTTCTAGCTTCCAACACCTCCCTTACCTTCCAGGTAGCGATGGTGGTCGTCGCCCTGGTTGAGAGGATGATTTTCATAGTGGCTTCTGTCTTTCACCATCAGCCCTTCTGACGGTCCATCTTCTCCCCTGGGTTGGATATCATGGTTTCCTCTTGTTTGGGTATCTGGAACGGGGAGTGTTTTATGGGGGGAGGCTGAACCCCCAACCTGGAGGACCGGGTTGTTGCCTTTCGTCCGACCTCCACCCCGAAACCTGCCGGCTTGGTAAGACCTCGCAGGGGTAGAGGCCTGGCCGGTATGGCCTCCAGGGTCATGGAAGTGCACGAGGCTCCCAAACCACAGCGAGGTAGCGACACAGAGGGAGGTAATACCCGGGTAATAGCACTGTAAAACACTGTTTTTAAGAAGATACTTTGATTTTTGGTGTCCTGGTGTGAAATGAGCAATCTGGACCGCTTCGCCGTTGGCTGCCTATCCGGTTTATGGTTTTCCCGGGACAAGACTGATCTTGTGCAGAGATCGGTCGATGTCCATTGGGCGGAAAGAAACCTCGACGGGGTGTTGGTGTCGCGGCGCTTTGCACGGCGTTGACTCTTGTTTTGACGTCTCCCAGGAAACCCGACCCGCCCACAACATGGGGGCGACCTCAACGGACAAATGAACGTCCCACAAGCCTCCAGGAGTCGTACAATTGTGTCCCTTCGGCGATGGGGCGGAGCCATACCACGTGGCGGGGAAGTCGCTCTTTGTCACTCATCCAATTACGAGGAGATACCACCGTAGCTGGAGGGCAAGGGAACCGCCACCGGTGGTACAACACGTATGCTCAAGAAGAGCAGCGAGGTGGTGGAGGCTCCTCCGCCTGTGAGGCCAAGACGACCTCATTTCCATCTGGAAGAGGTTTCCTCCGCGGGTCCACCTCACCAGAACTTCGACTTCCAGGTGACCCCGCCCCTCACCTCCAAGACGTGGTCATTTATTTATAATCCGAGACACATCTGCTGTTCATCTCCTCATCTGCTGGAACGGTAGGTAGGAGGCCCCGGTCCGCCGGCATCTCCTCCGCTCCTGGAGCTTCTCCAGGGGAGGAAGGAACGCAGTTCCTCTTTGGGCGTGTCGGGGTTCGACGCTAGCTCTCCTCGTTCCTCAGGAAGCAGGTCAGAAGTGACAGGGAACGCTTCTTCTCCAGGGGCCACCTGAGACCTACACCTTGCCTCAGCACAAAGCCCAGGTTAGCCTTGACGGGGAGCCAATGCTGGACCACCAGGAGACCAAGCCACAACTCAAAACCACGCCGAAGGTGACAGGAAGTCACCTGGGGTGGACTTCGAGGGCGAGAACCTGTAGGAACCCGCCGGAACATCTACTCCGCCATCGTTCCCGGAGGGTTCCACCGGGAGCGCAGCCAGTTCGGAGTCCCCAAGTCGCCACCCTGGTCCCGGTCGCCAACACATCCGCCAACACCACCACGCAACTTCCAGGGCACGGAAACATCTCCAGGAACATCTCACCAGGACTGTTCTTTTGTCCTCCTTTTCTCCTCCCTTTGGCGGATGATGGACGTGCGGTGGCGTCGGCGTCCTAGTCCAGTCGCCCGCTTGATTATGCGCCTCCTGACAGGCCTCTTTTGTCATCTGATAAAATGCATAATTCATACACACTTTACCGAGCAGGGGTGGAATGGATGATCCTTCGCCCCGGTGTGTGTGTGTGTGTGTGTGTGTGTGTGTGTGCAGCCTGGTGCCAAGATGGATGGCCCTGGAGGGGTATCTGCTGGCTGGAGGAGCCCCTCGCGTCGCCCCCGGGGCCTCGTCTCCATATAGAGGCATGCTTGCGCGCTCAGACTAAACCGGCGGCGCGGCGGCGCATTCATCAGCCCTCCGCCAAAAAAACATGGAGTGTGTGTGTGTGTGTGTGTGTGTGTGTGTGTGTGTGTGTGTGTGTGTGTGTGTGTGTTTGTGTGTGTGTGTGAGATGGAGCCTCCGTTGCCCCCCCCCGGGATGCTAACAGTGTACATAATTGATCAAATGCAAAAACGTACAGTATATTTGGAACAATGCATCTGCAGCTTCTCGGCACAAAGCCTGGCAAGATGGCGTTGACGCTAAGCGTCTCCGCTAATCAAATGTATTTGGATTGGCTCCGCCCCCATTGTCGTCGTTCTGTTGTTGTTGTTTTTTTACCGTATGCTTCGTGGCTAGCGGCTAACATTCCACATCCAGACTGCTGCTAGGAGACACCAGGGCTAACCCGGCTCGTCATCTCCTGTTAAGTGCTAGCGCGGGCGGGCTAGCAGGTCAGGGAACGTAGGAGCTCTTCTCAGCCAATCGGAGACATCTGTGGACATTAAATGCCGTCGCGCGACAGCCGTTTTTGTTGAGGACCTTGAACGCAACGTATGCGACCGGTATCATCGGGGCCAGGCTACATCCTGGTTACGACGGCGCACGCTGGCTCTTGATTGGATGCTGCAAGATGAAGCCCCGCCCACCCCTGAAACCGTCCTCTGCGACTAACAAGTCTCATCTGGTTACCGGCCTCCTTTCCAGTAACTAATTCCGACGTTTCCATCCACTTCCTGTCGCCTGAAGCTCCGCCCCCGTCGTGGGAGACGGCGAGGACCGTGGCGGCCGCTTTTTGTCGTTTAATTCCGCCGGCGTCGAAGCGCGTCGCCATGTAATCGGCAGTTTGTCGTCCCGCGGGAGGCGGCGCTCCTGCGGCGAGGTGGATAATTGGAGGGCTGGGGTCACGTGACCCTGTCCACCATCTTTATTTTTGCGCCCTCGTTCACAGGGACAAACGGCGAGGCGAGGTCCGACCGTCCGAGCAAGGCGTCGGCGCAGGCGCAGGCCCCGAACCGGGGTTGCTTTCACTGTGCTGTTGCCATGGCGACAGAGGAGTCCCCCGAGATGACGGGGCTGTTTTGTTCAGGAAGGAGGGAAAGGGAAAACGTACGGTTTACCTCGTACCGGCGCACCTCAGCATAGCGCGGCCGTTAGCACGGATCCACCGTCCGATGACCTTAAGTTCACCGCGGAGGATCTGCCCTCACGTGCCAAACAAAAGCGGAACCGAGAACCTGCGTCGGGCAGGAAGTGCGTCAGCTGTCGAGGAACCGTGCGTCAAACTAAAACAGGAAGTGGTGAAACCACGGACAAACCACGCAAGGTGAGCGAATGCTTGTCCGTTCCCGTTTGTGGCCCCGTGATGGACGGGAGACGTTCTCAACTGACGCCTCATCCTTTCCCTTTCGTGCCTTTTTTTGAATTTCCGTTTTGGGGGTTTTTCTCCCCTATTTTCGGATCCAAATCTGGTGTTTCGGGTTTATTCCCGGGCCGTGCCGGGTTGAACGCTAACCTCTCGGCTAAGTCGAACCGCCCGCGTCACGACAAACAGCGTGAAAAGTTGGGATTCGAGCCGCCCGAGTACAGACGTAGAAAAATAAACCCCGTGATCGGCTGAATTTCTTGCTCCCGACCCGAGGAGGCAGATGAAGACGGGTAGATGAAGCGTCCAGATGTTCTGATGCGGAGGGTGGGAGGCGTTCCGGGTTCGCCCGTCGCCGGGCGGAACGCCGACCTGCCGCAATGCAGATCCATAAATTTCATAAACGAGGGCGGCCGGGCGGAGGAGGAGGAAGAGGAGGAGGAGGAGGAGGAGGAGGAGGAGGGGCCACGACGCCCTCTTCACATGCGGGAGATGAACATGGGAAACCCCGGCGCTGGAGATGCGCCGCCGACCCCCCTGACCTTTGACCCCCCCCCCCCCCCTTTCGCCGCAACAAACAACCGACTCAGACCAGGTTTCTTTGTCATCTTTAATACTCCCCAAAAAAAAAAGAAAAAATACCACGGCCGTGTCTTAAGTCTTTTTTTTTTTTTGTGTGTGTGTGTTTTGTTTTGCCGGGGGGGCAAAAGTGCAAAGGGGTCTTCAGAGTGGACAGAGGCTGAGGAGGAGCCTGCTCCTCCTCCTGGAGAGTCTCTTCAAGTTTCTCATACTATTTGGTTGTTGTACTTCTTCTCCTTCTTCTTCTTCTTCTTCTTCTTCCAG
This sequence comes from Fistularia tabacaria, assembly GCA_901007705.1. Classification (NCBI taxonomy): domain Eukaryota; kingdom Metazoa; phylum Chordata; class Actinopteri; order Syngnathiformes; family Fistulariidae; genus Fistularia; species Fistularia tabacaria. The sequence continues at coordinate 27,408 of CAAKHD010014158.1, forward strand.
GGGTTCCCGGGCGGAGCGTCCTCGCCTCCATGCCCGATTTTGGTTTCACTTAGCGGAGGGACCGGGAGGAACCCCCGAGAGTCGCGGCCGCCCGGCGCCCGCCGAGCCCGAGCCTCCCGCTACCGCTTCTTCTTCTGCTTCAGGGACTTCCTCCTCTTCAGGATCATCTCGTAGAGCTTGTCCATGCCCTCGTGCAGCCCCTCGCCGATGATGGCGCAGGCGGGCTGCACGTGGTAGGCGGTGGCCGGCGTCAGCTCCTGCAGGGCCAGCTGCCTCTCGATGTCGGCCACCGCCAGCGACTTGGGCAGGTCCTGCTTGTTGGCGATGACCAGCAGCGGCGTGCCCTGGTTCTCCGCGAACTTGGTGACCTTGTGCAGCTCCGTCTTGGCCTCCTCCAGCCGGTCCACGTCCACCGAGTCCACCACGTAGACGATGCCGTCGGTGCAGCGGCTGTAGGACTTCCACAGGGGCCGCAGCTTCTCCTGGCCGCCCACGTCCCAGAAGTGGCAGCTGATGCCCTTGGCCGTGCCGTTGCTCAGCCGGATCTTCTCGGTGTTGAAGCCGATGGTTGGCACCGTGTTGACGAACTCGTTGAACTTCAGCCGGTAGAGGACGGTGGTCTTCCCGGCCGAGTCCAGGCCCAGCATGACGATGTGGAGCGACTGGAAGGCGGAGATGTTGGAGAAGCCGTTCCCCATCGTGACGCCCCGCCGCCTCCCCTCCGCTCACCACCGGAAGTGTCGACGCGGGGGATTAAAATACAAAATAAAAGCGCGGATCCATTCGTATTCTCCGCACGCCTCCGCTGGAGAAGAAAAAAAAAACAGCAAAAACCTCCTCCTCTCCGTCCGAGAAAGGAGGAGGAACAAGAAGCCTCCTGAAGGACAAGAAGCCCCGCGAGATCCTCCTCCACGGAGATCCTCGCCTCGACGGGTGGAAGCAAAAAAAAAAAAAACACCCGATCCACGTCGCGGTGCGCGCCCGCCGCGGTTGCTGCTCTGATCGCCAGTGAAGAGGAGGAGGAGGAGGAGGAGGTGGTGGAGAAGCTGGAGGAGGAGGAGACCTCGGCGGCGTCCAAGCCCCGCCCAACCCGGGACGACGGCCAATCAGGAGCCGCCGACTCCGGTTGCAGGAGACGCGTAAAATATAAAGATTAAAAAAAATGTATCGTCGTAATTTCAGAAAAAAATAAGACAGAATTGAGGAAAAGAAAATGACATTTAAAAAAATAATAATAATAAATCATATAAAAGACGAACAAAGGAGAAAAGAACGAGGAGCGTGGCAACGTGGTCCTCCGGGATCCCGCGAGAACCGGAGGCGGGCGAGACTTGCATCGAAACTTTCTGCGTCCCAAAATAAAACAAAGTGAAGCGGAAGAAAAGGAGGGGAAGAAGAAGAAGAAGAAGGAGAAAAAGAAGAAGAGGAGGAGGTTGTCCTACAGCCGCAGCAGGTGAACGGTGTCCAACAGCGACCCCTGGCGGCGGAGGCGGGTAATCGCACTACGGCTCACTTGTTGAAAAAAACGAATTATAAATTAGGAAATTAGCTCCAAATAAATGTATATCCATATTTATTTTATTTTATATATTTAGATATCTATATTTAGGTTGTGTATATAAAGATAAAGATGGATTGTGTATTTTCCAGCGTCGCCTCCTCAGAATGACGTCATTAATCATCTGCGTTTTGTTCTCGTCTGCTTCGAAAGGACGGCGGTTCGATTCCCAGATCCTCGGGCGACAGGAGGGATTCGCCGTGGACGAATGAAAAAACATCAGAATACAATTCACCTCCTCAACATCACATCTGGACAATTTAGTGTCTCCAACGATCCTCCTGCGTGTTTTTGGACAGCGGAGGGAAGACAGATGGAGGTATAATCAGCGATTTTGGAGGTCAGAGGTCATTTTAATGGATCCACGAGCTCATCCCCTCCGTAGACCGTTATCTCCGAATAGTCGCGAAAAACATGCCGTTGTCGGCGGGTTGACGCGTCCTCAGCTGATCCGAGGCCGGTTTAAATTTAGTTTAAGGGGAAGTTTCTCAAAACCAAATTAGAAAAAGATGGAGGTTCACGGCTTTGACCGCAGAGGAAGTGGAAACAAAGTATCTTGTAGCTGCAGCCACAAGATACATGCAGAAGCAGCAGTGCTCAGACACTGAAGTAGAAGCTCCTCCCAACTCCTCCATTCAAGAACATATTCCAGCGCCCACTACAATGACACAATAAATGCACATTAATTACGTTTTTTTTTAAATACATTATTATTTTTTAAAATAAATTACACTTTTCTTTCTCTTGTAGCGTCTTCAAGCTACAGTGCTCCTTTTTTTTTTCTTTTTATCCGGATGAGTCTTTATCCACTGGCTGCTGTGGAGGGTCGCAAACAACCTGTGATAACACGCCACCTCAGTGAGAACCCAGGGTTCTGCGTTTAAATATTAATAAGAAAAGTCGTTTTCTAATGAAGTTTGGTAAGTATAAGCAAGCAGGGATGCATTTATGTACAATTAGCGATTGTTTGTCAGTCGGAAAAATGTATAAAGAGCTTCCCTGTTGTTGTTGTTATTATTATTATTATTATTGTTATTGTTATTATTGATATTATCATGACTTTTATTATTATTATTATTATCGTGATTGTTATTATTATTACTATTGTAATTGTTATTGTTATTTTTATTATTTATTTTATTTTTTTATTACATACAAATGTTCACCCTTAACAAGTACATTTCTTAAACTTGTATCTTATCCCATTACTGTTCTGAGGGTTAATCCATATTATTATTATGACTAAAATAATAAGAATAATACTACTAATAATAATAAATTAGATACAATATACAATTGAAATATACTAAAATATTAAATCATAAAAGAAATCTTCAGTGAAATAAGAAAACATAGAATAGAACAGATTGTGCCTAAATGTGTAGTCTTGTCATGGCGAAACCTTCCTGTCGTGGCAACTGGACTTGAATTTCTTCACTTGAAGACGTTTCAGCTCCTCGTCCAGAGGCTCCTTCACTTCTGATGACCTGCGGGGAGTTTCCCAATCAAAAGACCTGCCCGGGTTTTGGGCGGGTCCAGGTGATGGTGGTTTGTTATGTAAATGTTGTTGATTTGATCTGCAGAAACTAGGTTTTCGGGGTTTGTTATGCTAACGGGTGTCGTTCCCGGGGGGCAAAGGAGAAACTTTGGGGGGGGGATTTACCTGGACTGGAATGTGAACCGGTGAGGTCAGGTCATTAGAAGTGAAGATACTTCTGGAAATGAAACGTTTCCAAGTGAAAAAAATCAAGTCCAGTTGCCCCGACAGGAATCCACCATGAGCTGGAGGACTGAGAACCTCCACAGACATTGTGGTTGTTGTTGTTATTATTGTTGTATCAGTCACTGTGTGATGCCACTGTTTTCTTCAAAATGTCATTGTGACTCTTTACTACCACCTTGTGGTCAAATTGTGGAATTGCAAAAATATTGTTGGCATTTCTCACTGCACAGGGAGGGGAATAAGTTAGTTGAGAAAAAAATAGAATTAAGAAAGAAAAAAATAGCTAGTATGTCCAAAAACACAGAAATGTGCCAGGTAGAAATGAAACGTACAGCGTGGGTAATTTTAGTTTTTATATCCTGGCACTCTTGACTATTTACAGGTCATGAGTGACAGCTGATTCGCTTATTTAACAATTTTACAACAAAAATATAGAAGATACACTTTAAAACAATGAGGGTGCAATATTTAATTTCATTATCACAGGTGCAATAATAAAACAACCACCTTCTTGCTTTCACATGCAAATTTGATACGTGACTGTGAGATGTTTACATTTGCTCTTGTTTTTGTTCTTTGCTCTTCTATTTGTTTGATTTTCAAAGCTTGAAAACCGGACCTGGGTACTCATTTCCTACCGCAAGCTGTAAGGTATGCTGCTACGACGATAGAAGCTCCTTGAATCCTTAAAACAAAACAAAATAAAATAAAATAAAATAAAATAAAATAAAATAAAATAAAATAAAATAAAATAAAATAAAATAAAATAAAATAAAATAAAATAAAATAAAATAAAGGATAGGCTCCATTATCCCCAGCGACCCAGAGTGCAGGATAAGCGGCAGATGATGGATAACATAAGATAAGATAATACTTTATTGATCCCCATAGGGGAAATTCGTTTGTCGCAGCAGTGCAACAATAACAGCATCAAAAAAAGAAAACACATACATGGATGGATGGATAAAATAAAATAAAATAAAATAAAATAAAATAGAATAAAACAAGACATAAATAAAATAAAATAAAATCAATGAAACCCTAAAGACTTCCAAAATAAATCTGCGACATTCTGAGTTGACGGGATAAAATGTCTGTAAATGAACTACATATATGTGTGCTTGTGTGGGGGGACACACACTCCACAGCGATTGGTCCACAAATGTGTCAATCAACGGTAACCACGCCCCATTGAAGTAGATCCATACAAGCTCCCGAGTGATTCGTTCATTTGAGTCACTGAGTGATTCGTTCATATGAGTTACCGAGTGAGTCGTTACGATTCGTCCACGACTCGCACATTACTTAGCACACGTTCAGTTCGGCGATCGTGTCAGAAAGAGAGGGTTGTTTTTTTTTAGCCACTAATTCCACTGAGTTCCCAATAACAAGGAAAAAGATGAAAAAATAATTTCTTGTCGTTTGCCGATGGCTGCTAAATATCCGCTATGCTAATTAGCAAGAAAGCTAACTCTATTGACATTCAACACAGGGGAGAGGATAACACTCATCCGGTGAGTCTAATAATGACGTTTTTTAATATTTTGCCTTCAACAATGACCGACTTTTCATGGTTGTTTTCATTTGTTTTTTCAACTTTTCATTGTTTCGTTTGAATCGTCTTATGACCGGAAGTGACCGCCATTTTCAGACAACTAGTTTGACGTCATGTCCGCCGTTTGTTTATAAGGAAATGTTCAAATAATATTTACCTTTCAATACTTCTTACTCTAAACGCCCCGTTTTTGTTTTTTTTTTCTCTGCTTATAATTTAATTTACATACTAAGATATACAAACATTCATATTCCAGATAGCTTGAGATACCAGTGGAGGGATGGAAGTGTCTAGGAGAGGTGGCAGTACAGATTTTGAGTAGTTTTTTTACACTGCCTTGCCTACAGAGAGTACTAAACATGCAGTATTATCATTAAAAGAGTACTGCAAGTGCAGTATTAGCATTAAAAGAGTACTGCAAGTGTAGTATTAGCATTAAAAGAGTACTGCAGATGCAGTCTTAGCATTAAAAGAGAACTGCAGGTGCAGTATTAGCATTAAAAGAGAACTGCAGGTGCAGTATTAGCATTAAAAGAGTACTGCAGGTGCAGTATTGGCATTGAAAGAGTACTACAGGTGCAGTATTAGCATTGAAAGAGTACTGCAGATGCAGTATTAGCATTGAAAGAGTACTGCAGATGCAGTATTAGCATTAAAAGAGTACTGCAGGTGCAGTATTAGTATCGAAAGAGTACTGCAGATGCAGGTTTAGCATTAAAAGAGTACTGTAGGTGCAGTATTAGCATTGACAAAGTTCTACAGATTCAATATTTGCTTTGAGGTAGTACTGCAGATTCAACATTTGCTTTGAGGTAGTACTTTGGATGCCGTATTTGCTTTGAGACAGTATTGCAGATGCAGTATTTGCTTTCAATGAGTACTGCAGATGGAGTATTAGCTCTGATAGAGGACTGCAGATGCATTACTTGCTTTGACAAAGTTCTAGAGATGCAGTATTTGCTTGAGGGGAGTACTAAGGATGCTGTATTTGTTGAGAGACAGTATTGCAGATGGAGTGATTGCTTCGCAAGAGTACTGCAGATGCAGTATTTTCTTTGAAAGGGTACTATGGATGCCATATTTGCTTTGAGAAAGGACAGGAGTTTGGAGTAATTGCTTTGAAAGAATACTACAGATTCTTTGTTTCTTTTGAAATTGGACTGCAGATGCAGTATTTGCTTTGAGAGTACTACAGGTACCAATTCTGCTTTGAAAGACTACTTCCAAAGCAGTCATTACTTTGAAACAGTACTACAGATGTAGTATTATCTTTGAAAGGCATCTTCAGATGCCGGGGTTGCCTTGAGAGAATACCGCAGATGTCGTCTTTGCTTTGAGAGTACTACAGATGAAGTATTTGCTTTGAAAGAGTACTGCGAGTGCAGCAATTACTTTGAAAGAGTGCTAGATGCTCTATTTGCTTTGGACGAGGACTGCAAATGCAGTATTTGCTTTGTAGTAGTACCATAGATGCAGTATTTGCTTTGCGGGAGTTCTACAGATGCAGTATTTGCTTTGTAAGACCACCTCAGCTGCAGTAACTGCTTAGAAAAACTACTTCAGATTGAGTATTTGCTTTGCAAGAGTGCTGCGGCTGCAGTATTTGCTTTGCAGGAGTATCTCAGACTCAGCGTTTGCTTTGAGAATGTTGGTCGAGATGGCGGTGAAGGTCGGTGGGAGCTGCATTGAGCCTTTGTTGATAACCTCCTCTGCTGGCTGGAGGCTGTTGGAGACGGAGGAAATCAGAACCAGCATCAGAATTGCTTTATTCGCCAAGTACTTTTACAACTGAAGGAATTAGCTTTGGTCGACGTTGCCGAACAGACAACGTGGAACAGGAGTGAAATGAAGTGAATTCAGGGCGACAGTGGTTGGAGGTGCAAAGTTGTGCCATAGAGGGACAGTGTCAATGGGGGCAGTATTGACGAGGCTGCCGATGGAAAGGGGCTGTTTTTGTGGCGGGTAGTTTCTGGTCCTGATGGACCGCAACCTCCTGCCAGAGGGGAGAGGTTGGAAAAGTCGCCTGCAGGGCTCTGGAGGGCATACAAGTCCTGTAGAGAAGGTAGATTTCGGCCAGTCGCCCTCTCTGATGACACGCTGCTGTTTGCCCTGGTCTCTGGCGGCGGCGGCGTGCCAGACGGTGAGGATGGACTCGATGACGGCGGTGTAGAAGTGCAGGTTAAACTTCTTGAACCGCCTCAGGAAGAACATCCTCTGCTGCGCTTCGCTTGTGAGGGAGCTGATGTTCGGCTCCCGCTCGAGGTTCCCGGGAGATGAGTGTTCCCAGGAAGCGTCAGGACGTCCCTCAGGACGATGGGGGGGAATCTGGGGGCCGGGCTCTTCCTGAAGTCCACCACCATCTCCGCAGTCTTCAGGGCATTTAGCTCCAAGGTCACAAGGTGGTCGATCTCCCATCTGTAGGCGGACTCGTCCGCGAAGGGCAACGGGTCTGTAGGGGAAGGACCGAAGAGGACGGGGAGGATGCAGGAGACCGGTCCAGATGAGCTATTTCAAAATCAAGAAAAGGACGAAGCTCCTCGTCTGACCACTAGGTGTCAGCAATGCGCAACAAAACGTCTCCCATCCAGCCGCCAGACGTCTGCGTGTCGGCGTCCTGAGCGCCAGCGACGGGCGGAGACTGGAGACTGGATGGAAAGTAACCGGACCAAAAAAACCAAAAACAAACCAACTCTTTTCTAAAAGCGAACCTTCACGACGTGTCGTGTGCTGCCGCATGTGCGATCGTCTGCTCGGCTTCTCAAACGCAGGAGGAGATAAGATGGTCCCGTATGAGCTCACGTGGGGAATCCGGGGTCGACCCGAGCAAGGACGCTCGGGACAGAGGAAACGAGGTGTGCGGCTGAGAGTGCGTACGGCGGCGCAGAAACACGCCGAAGTGACCGCAGTGTGAAGAAGCATGTCTGCAATCATGAGTGGGCAAAAACATGGACTCTAGACATGGTTCTAGAAAGAGAATTTGAAAGTAAACGGACATTATCAGCGGGAATATCTACAACGTGGACCCGGTGTTGACAGTGCAGACAGTCAGTGGCGCACAAGTCATTGCACATCCAGGGGGAACCGCGGCTTATGAATTCAATCTGTTCTTTGTGTCCGTTCGTGATCAATTTTTCCGGTTTAAAATCAACATAAGTGGCATTGTTCGGTTCTCCAGCCCCCGAAAACAAACTGTACTGTTTTCAAACCTTTTAAAGGGTTTATTTGTGGCAAAAATACAGAGGGATTAAAGATAACCTTAATTACTGCTGTTCCTGCTGTTCTTTCCCTTCTGCCAGCGCTTGGACTCGGCGTCTCCTTCGCGAAATCAGCAAAAGCTAAGCCTTCTCGCGTATGAGACCCGTGCTAACGCGAGCGCTATCTCCAGCTAGCTGTCTTTCATTTGTCCAAACTAACAATAACTTTGCCACTTCTTCCAAAACTTGAGACCTTTCCTTCGTTAGCATAGCCGCCCCTTTAGCCACATCAGCCGTCTTTGGCTTCAGGATCGTACAGATGGTTGACTTAGCCTTGTCGTAGCGCTTGGCAAGATCTCGAGCACCCACTGCGCTCTTTATTTGGCTATTGTGTCCTTCTTGAGATGGACTGTAATTCCTCACTTCTTCTTAGCACCGCTAGCACTTTTAACCTTTTTGGGAGCCGTAATGAGGGCTAGCTTACTGGAAAAAAAGCGTTCTAACAAGAGAACACAAGGATGAAGGATGTAAACAACGCGGAGTAGCACGCACGACTATCGTGAGGCTAACACGCAGAAAGCTCGTGAGTTTGTTGGTGTATTTGTTCGCGGTTGAGAATTTGATTGAAAACTCAATTGGTTGGCCGATAGTAGCATCGTTCTTTGCACCTCCCGCTAATAGCATTTAGCCTCTGGCCTCGTCCGCGCTCGTTGTGTTTTTGCGTGAATGACCTTGTTTTGCGGACCAGAAGGCGCATGATAAAACATCCGGTACATAAAGGGAAACAAAACGGTCCGTTTAGTCAAACTTTTATCCGACTCGTTCACAATAACGCGGAATGTTGTTCGGTTGTATCGCTGTTAGCTTGAATGGAATGGACTGTTAAGACGCTTCTACCTGCCGTCCTCTGTTCAATCACTGTTCCATGTCGTCCTCTAACTGTGGCCGTCTCGGAAACTCTGTTTGGTCGTCTTTACTTGGCTCAGTTCATCCGCTCACCTCCTCCACTTCCGTACCATTGATTCATTCATGTTGAATCTTCGGCAGCTGCTCTGTTCCCGTCATCTACTGCCTGCCTGACCGATAGCCTGGAGTTTGAATCCACCAATGTTCAGTAGCATTGTAGCCCAGTACGTACCGCTATTACAAACAAGTGGCTGGCGTGCTACATTCCATTCTCCGATTGGTTCATCGTTGCCGGCGATAGCGGACGCCTGGAGTTAGCGTGAGGTTGGAACAACGTTGTATCCCAGCGCGACATAATGAGTTATCTAACATTGTCTGATGTTGCAAAACATATTCAACCAAGGACCCACTTTAATGCAATGTCCCTGTGTCGGGTGAGAACGCTCCGACAACCAATCCAGCGGAGCGGCTTCTTCGCTTCCCAAGGTCGCACTCAAACATTTGAATAGATTTCTGAGCACAATGCACCGCATCAAATTGGTTCGAGGTCAGGAAGCACGATAAAAATTCATGCGTGAGGCGCAATTTTGAGCTGAAATTCGGAGAAAAATGTAAGGATTTTTAAGTGCACCTTATAGTGCGAAAATTAGGGTACATCAGAAGTGTGTGGGGGGGTTAAGGAGCTTGAAGATATTTATGAATAATAAAATAAAATTGTGGTCGCTACTTTGTGGTTTTTCGTTTACGGCGGCTGGTTCTGGAACGTAACCCCGACCATTAATCCGGGACTACTAGTGATGTACCTAGATGTACCTTCCTTGTAGCTCATGTGGCTGCATCTTTGTGTCCTTCTCGCCACCCGTTGGTTATAGTTGTCTTGCTGTGTAAATCAGACGAACGTAAATCGTCTCAGTTCTCCAGTCACATGTCCACAAAAAGTTGCCCCACCTGATCGTTTGCTCAGGCGCCGGTTGTCCATCAGAGCCGACAGCTTGGCTATCATTCTCCTGCCTCCTGCCGGGGGAGGTAGGGGAATGGTTGCCTATCAGTCCGTCCAGCCTCCTCCTTCCTCTACCAGCATACCTCTGGCGGTGTCTTAGAAGGTCTTGAGGAGTCCCTCACTCCCAAAGACCTCAGCAGATAGCGTCTTCTGCTCCGACCCTTCCCGCGGAGAGCAGCAGCGTGGTCTGTCCAGGCCAGTTGGATGTTCTCGGGAGGTCTTGTGGGGAGGTCCTCCACCAGTTCTTAAGACAATAGAAGGAATGTCTGATACTCTGGAGGTTATATCTTGGTCACACCGCACCTGTAGGCCGCCGCCGTGGTTTTCACACCTCCACCCGGCGTTTCCGCTTCACTCCATCCCGTTCCCCGCTGCCTGCTCCCCTTCCAGGGGGATGTCATTACCTGTTGAAGGGTAAACATGAATAAACTCCCGTCTTCTCTCGTTTCAAAAATCTCAAATGGCATTCCTGGATGCCGCTCGGCTCCCGTTTATAGTCGCCTCTCCCCGGGGCAGTAAATCCAGCCCCCACCCCCCTCTCTGGGCGGCGGCGGCGGTAAATCAACCCGTCCGCCCGGCGGCCTGATGCCCGACGGAGGGGGCGAAGGCCGGGGGAGGAGTCAGCGCTTTCAACCCCATGATATTTAATCGTGTTTTATATCGGGCCGTTTCATTTCTGGGAAGAGAAATACGGCGGTTGAAAGGGCGACTCCTCTCTCTGTAGACGCCCAGGATTGATACGTGTCCGCATGGAGTTTCTATTTCTCCATCCACTTTAACCGTCCTCTATGTGGATGGACCGTCACATCGCCCTCTCGCAAGTACGCTATCCTGAGAACTGAATAGCCCCTTTCCCTCTGGAGGAACTTTCTGCAGTTCCTAGAAGCTTTTTCTGGAACGAGATGGTTTCTCCATGCATCGGGACGGCAGAGGAACCAGGGAGCACGGACCTCCGCTCCTAGAATCGTTGTAGGTCCGACTCCGAGGTAGGGTCTTTTCACGGTTCCGTAGGAACTCTGATGACGCAGGTGATTGGTAGGACTCCTAAGCCACGCCCATTCCCAGATACAACAAGAGGGCCTATCAACTCCCTGTCCAGGGGAGGTTCTTCCAACCTCCTCGGGAACGAGGTCAGCTCTTGGTTGATGATCGGTGGAACTCCTAAGACACGGCCGTTACCAGGAACTTCTTCTGGACGGCCGGTTGCCTTTTTTAAAAAAACACCGTGGTCACTTGTCAAATGTTTTCTTGAAAAAACGGACAGAAGCGACGAGAAATGGAGCTTTGAGGAGGTCCGAGCTCTTCTGGCCTGCGAGGCCTCGGAGGGGCTCGGAGGAACATCTACAATTTAGCTGGGATCAGTGCGGAGTTAGCTAACGGCTAACGGGGTTCTTCAAGCGGAAACATAGATCAGGGAGATGATAAAAACACTTCAACCACCTGGTCATCCATGGTTGTTACTCCATGAACGCGGTGGCAGCTTCCACCTCCTCGTTGTCCATGTCGTCTTCCTCTCCTTCCTCTTCTTCTTCTTCGGTGGTTTGTTCTTGATTGTGGAGCTTCAAGTCCACCTCCCTACCGTGGTCCCTTACTAGCCTGTGGGATCCCATAACCAAGAGGTTCCCCTGGAGGAGCTACGTTTGTTGTTGAGGTTCCGACCTTGGTGTTCCTCTTGTCTGAAAAGCTAATCCCCTGCTAGCACCTGTGGCATCAGACCCGACTGATTGTCCTTACGGTGTGGAGGGTTAGCCGTCGGACCCCCCTGGCCCGAAATGGCGGTCTCGCGAGGAGAATCATCGTTTCCTTTCAACAAACTGGAGCTCAGTTCTTGGCCGGCGGCGCCTTTTCCTACTTTGGCTTCATTACGATCCCAAAGGACGAGCCAAAAAGGAAGAAAAAAAAAAAATCCCCACCCACTCGTCGTCCCCCCCCCCGTACGGGGCAGGCTTCAACCGCGGCGGAAGTTTGCGAACGAGCCAAATCTCCCCCGCCTGAATTTTGGAAAAAAAAAAGCGAATAAAAACAACACCCACCGTTTGACGCGGAGTTGCAGCCGCAAAAAAAAAAACAACAAAAAAAAGCGTCCCAGGCCCGCCACGCGCGCCTCTGGCTCACCTTGAAGCTAATTTTTGGGAATGAGTTCACAATAAACGACATCGTAAATCCGCCGCCGGTGAAAGGAGCTCTTAACGCGGCGCCGCCGACAGATGAATATTTTGGGCGGGTTGACGGCTGGTCGTGGTCGAAGGCAGCGAATCTCTCCCGCCCGCCGCCAGACGCCGAGGGCAGAATATCAATCACGGGGTTCGATAAGGCGTGGATGAGCGCTGACAGAACAGACTGCGGCAGCCGCGGGGGCGCAGGGGGGACACCGGCGGCCTGACGGCGAACCTCCAGAGGCGCCCAGACTTTCACAATCAAAACGCCGGCGCGCCGTATTTGGAAACCAAGAAATCCAACCAGAAAATGCCCGCAAGCCACGGCGGAAGATGCCGGGGCGCGATGTGGAACGGACCGAGATGTTCGCGGATGATGTTGCGATCTGCGGTGAGAGCAGGGAGAAAGTGGAGGGACATCTAGAGAGGTGGAGGTTCGCTCTGGAGAGGAGAGGAACGGAGGTTGGTCGCAGCGAGATGGAATACATGCGAGAATGAGAGGAACCCGAGAGGAACGGGGAGGCTTCAGGGAGTGGAGAAGAGGTGGAGAAGAGGTGGAGAAATGTGTTTGGAACGGGTGGAGAAAAGTCAGGGGTGATAGAAGAGTGTGAAAGGAAAGGTGGAGAAGATGGAGGTGTCTGGTTTGGAGGAGGCTGGAGATGAAGATGTGAAGGTTCCTGTTTGGGACCAGGATGGAGAGGATCTGGAGGGAGTCTGCAGATACGCATCGGCCTCCAGCCGACCTGGATTTGACCTTCCTGGAAGGTGGAACCGAAGCACGGCGCCGCAGCGTTTCCGCCCCCGTCCCGACGCCAGGTCATAGCTCGCCTCCTCCGCGAGTCCAGGGATCTGAAGATGGAGATGCGTGTTCGTCTGTTGAAGGTCACCGGCTGACCTTCAGACGGAACCCTCTGATCTGTGTTTTGGACGGATCAAAAGGCCGGCAGATTATCTCTTTGGACCGGAGTGAGCTGTTTGCGTCGGCCAAACACCGGCACAAACAGCCTCGCTAGCCCCCCCCCGTGCGGGAGAAGGGGGGGGGGGGTGCTCGCCGCTCGGTTTGTCCTCGGAGAACCACGAAAGGACGCGGTTCTTCATTCTCGAGGATCTTCTGATCTTCTAAACCCAACCAAATCCAAGGAAAGGACCGGCGTAAAAACTGGTGTTTCCTCAGTGGAATCATGAAGTTGAATCCACTGTGGATGCGGCTTTCGTGAGCGTCGTCCCGGTAACGTGGCGGCAACACGGGGCCTCCGAACCCCCCCCCCCCCTCTCCGCCGGTCGCGGCGAAGCTTCGACGCGCCTTCGACATCAGATCCACCACCGGCGCGGGACAAATCCGACTCCCCGTCGGGTGACGTCGGCGGGAGCCCCGAGCTCGTTTCGTTCAGTTCCGCTCCCTAGTTTTCTCCGCTAAGAATCCAAGCTGTCATATTCGGTTAAGTTTGCGTTGGGTTGTTTTTGGCGCCCCCTGCAGGTCATTCATTTCATCCATACGATAAATGCAAAATCAGAACGGGGCCGGATTTCGGGGTCAACGACCTGCTTCGCTTCGCTTCCGGCTCATCCCTCGCTCGCCTTTAGGTCAGGATTTGCTATTTTTCTCGCTAATCTTATATTAATTCGCCTGGGAAGGGATTAGCATATTAGCTTCACCACCAAAATCTTTCAAATTCCGTTTTGTTTTTTTTTTTTTTATGGCGCCACATCCGGAGAGGTAAACAGCGGCAGCCGCTCCTGGAAAACGTCGAACAAACCCCTTCCATGTTTCGCGCCGTCGGTCTCCGGGAGTCCAGGAAGAAGCGCCTGCGCGACTCGTATCCAGCGGGAGGCACTGCCGTCGTGATCCGCGTCGGCTTTCATGTGGACAAAGAAGGTGTAATGGCACGACAAAAGAAAATGCAGCGGCGTAATCTTGAGGCTTGGAGGCGGACGGATCGCAAAAACCATCAAACATGTGGTGTTTCATAATGCATGATGCCGCGGGGAACAAATGGAGTCATTACTGCAAAGTATTCTGGCGCGCGGCCCCGAGCCTGGAAGCTACCACCGCAGGAAATACACCGGCCCCAGCCAAACTCCGAGCACGGAGGAAGTCCACCTGAAAGACACATCAGCCAGAAACAGACTTCCTGCTGGCTCTTTGTTTTGGTCTCCGGTGGATTAGCCTGTGGAAGCTGCGGTGGCCGGGTTCCCACGCGCCCTGGAGAACCTGGAAAACGATGCCCAGTGTCCTGGAAGAGCTTAAGCTGTCCCGGGAAATCCCTTCTCCCTTCTCCTCCCTCCGCTTCGGCCTTGTGAGCGGTTAAAAAGTTATGCTAAGCTAAATGATGTCATGCAGCATTGAGATGCGGCACTTCTCCGCTTGTCGCTGGCGCCCCCCACGTGACGCTAACACTTAGTACCCTGTAGCTGCACATTTACCCGGCGAGTTAGTCACCTTTCAGACCCTTTCTCTTTCCAGAGAAGCGTCTAGAGACCAAGCTAGCGACCTTCGGATTGTTAGCGAAGCCTCAAAAAGAGCGACGACCTCGGCATCAAAAACGAAAGATCTTCAAAGAACATTGAAGCTAGCATGACACAAACAACAAGACGGCTTCTTCATTCCTGTCGCGCTAGCTGGCGGAGCCTCATGCGGGTTGCCAAGCTTATTCTGGATGATGTTCGACAGGACTGAGATGTTTGCAGAGGACATTGAGAGCTGTGGTGAGAGCAGGGAGCAGGTTGGAGGAACATCTAGAGAGGTGGAGGTAGGACCTGGAGAGGAGAGGGGGGAAAGTGAGCGAGATGGGGTACGTGGGTGGATGAGAGGAACCCAAGTGGAACGGTGAGGCTACAGGGAGTGCAGATGAAGAAGGTGGAGGATGCGAAGCAATGGAGAAGGTGGAGAAGAGGTGAAGAAACATAGGCCAGCAGATCGGAGCTGGAGAACCCCGCTCCGTGCAGGAGATTCGGCTCCCAGATGCTCGCGGGGAAACGCTGGAAGCCGACAAACAAAGGAAAGGAACGCCAGCCGTGCGACAAACACTTCCTGCCTCACACCGAGTGAATCGAGTGGCTCTCAGGAGACCCGTGACCATGGCAACGCCCGCCGACGTTGCTAAAACTTTGCTTTCCTGCCAACATCGTCGTGTGAAACGCGGCCCTGCGTGACGCCGCGCCCGACGTCTTCTCGGGCTGAAAGTACGGACGCAGTTCCTTCACTGGAACCCTCGTTCGGAACGGGAAGCGCCGGGCTGTCCTAGTGGCCAACTGTGGTATTGCGCGAGTGAGGTTGCACACTGGGGCCAATACGCGAGACATTAGCGCGGGGGGCTAATCCAGACGTTAGCCGACAAGGTCCATGGTGTTGGTCCGTGGACTCAGATCTCAGAAGACTGGACCAGGAAGTCCATGGAAGCCCCGCCCCCGAGGCTTCCTCCCCTTCATATTTAGCTACGACGTACTTTTCACCCGACCGTTCGTAATCAGGCGTAGTGGGCGGGGCTAGTTGAGGGGAAGTGGGCGGAGCTAATCAGCAACAGACCCAACCAGTCGCCATCATTCAAACCCATCTGAATTTTTGTCTCAGTCACGTATTGTGTGCACTGATTACGCACCCGATTGCTAACACGTGTGGCTGAGAGCCAATGAAAAAGAGGAGGCGGGGTTCAGGAAGTAGCATCTGAAGATGCCTAGCATTAGCGAGAATATCAAAACACTGATGGTGAACAGTGAAGGAGGGCGAAGGTCGACAAAGGCAAGTGGGACTACAGTAATGGAGGAGGGAGCAGCTAGCGGCGCTAACAGCAGCGACGGCCGGCTGCTCGTCGGCCATCTTTGTTTCCCTTCCAAACCCCGGTGTTTTCTCAATAATCGCGATTTCAGTTGCGGTTGCTTTTCGCCCGCACATCTAATCTCTGCATTCAGGGCTGAAAATAATAAAAGGCGCATGTTGTTCCGCATGAGTGTGTGTGTGTGCGTGTGTGTGTGTGCGTGTGTGTGTGTGTGTGTGTGTCTGTGTGTGTGAGAGGCCATGTCGATAAAAGTTTGACAAAGAACAAAAACTCAGATATGTTTGTCACAAACATGAGATATCAGTGTGTCAGCAACGTGCCCGCGCTGTCAGCCCGCCAGCAGGGGGCGCCACCTGTAAGCGTGACCTAAAGGTCTCACGAGGAAGAAGCTCCACCTGCGTTGGATTCGCCTCCGCCGTCGCAGCACTCTGTTGTTCGGCTAATGTAGCTTAGCCTCATTGCACACGTCAGCCGTTGGTTTCAGCGTCCTGAGGATCCAAACTTGACGCACGGACACGTTTCGGGTTTCCCGCCGAAAATATATGCAAAACAATCCTGATTTTTCTCTGTTTTGTTTCTTTATTGACTGCTAGTTTTGTTGGTGTTGCCGTCCTTCCTAATGAACCAAGAACGTCCTTCAGCTCCGATTCCGTTCCGGGAAGTAGCCTCCTCCAGGGGAACTGTTTAGTTTCGCGTTCCCGCGGGACGTAAGGGAACACGGAAGGGACTGCCAGGTGCACCTCAAGCTCCACAATCCAAAACAAACCACAGAAGAAGAAGAAGAAGACATGAACGACATGAAGGTGGAAGCTGCCACAATGTTCATGGACTCATCTCCATGGACTTTGAGATGGTTGAAGTGTTTTTTATCTTCTCCCTGCTCTGCTTCGCTGTGTGAAGAACCTGTTAGCCGTTAGCTAACTTATTCTGGCCAAACTGTAGATGTTCCTTTTCTCCGCGGCGAATTATTAATTACGCCGCGCTTTCAAGTGTGACTCCGGCTGGCAGCCTCTGATGCATTGTCTTGAAATCCAAAATCCAAAAAAACAAACCTCCTGAGATGGAAGGGCTGGTTTCTTCTCAGGACCGCGTCCTCCTGGTGGAGGAGTCCACTTACCATCAGACAAGTTTGTATGTTTTCTATGAATGTGTGTTTATTTCGTTTTAACGCGCTGCCGCTTTTATGGGTGAACGGACGCATGTCTGTGATGTGAATGAAAGGGTGAATGTTGGTACTGGATAAATGGTATGTCTCTATATGATCTATGAATGAGTGAATGGTTGTGTGTCTGGTTTTGACATGAATGACAGTGAAGTGTTGCATGTATCTGTATGATGAGTGAATGAGAGGGTGAATGTTAGTAATGGATATTTGGTATGTCTCTATGTGATTTATGAATGAGTGAATGGTCGTGTGTCTGGTTTTGACATTAATGACAGAGTGAATGGTTGCATGTCTCTGCCTGATGAGTGAATGAAAGGGTGAATGTTGGTACTGGATAAATGGTATGTGTGTCTATATGATCTATGAATGAGTGAATGGTTGTGTGTCTGGTTTTGACATGAATGACAGAGTGAATGGTTGCATGTCTCTGCCTGATGAGTGAATGAAAGGGTGAATGTTGGTACTGGATATTTGGTATGTCTCTATATGATTTATGAATGAGTGAATGGTCGTGTGTCTAGTTTTGACATGAATGACAGAGTGAAGTGTTACATGTCTCTGTATGATGAGTGAATGAGAGGGTGAATGGTTGCATGTCCGTGATGTGAATGACAGGGTGAATGTTGGTACCTGATAAATGGTATGTCTCTATATGATTTATGAATGAGTGAATGGCTGTTTGTCTCTATATGACATTAATGACAGACTGAATGTTTGCATGTCTCTGCCTGATGAGTGAATGAAAGAGTGAATGTTGGTACTGGATATTTGGTACTTCTCTAATTGATTTATGAATGAGTGAATGGTTGTCTGTCTCTGTATGATGAGTGAATGAGAAGGTGAATGTTAGTAATGGATATTTGGTATGTCTCTATATGATTTATGAATGAATGAATGGCTGTTTGTCTCTATATGACATGAATGACTGAGTGAATGTTTGCATGTCTCTGCATGATGAGTGAATGAGAGGGTGAATGTTGGTACTGGATGTATGGTATGTCTCTATGTGATTTATGAATGAGTGAATGTAAGTTTAAGATCGGAAGAGCACACGTC
>CAAKHD010014158.1:91086-105622 GCA_901007705.1 Fistularia tabacaria
TGATGTGACTGGAGTTCAGACGCGTGCTCTTCCGATCTGTTGTTGTAATGTAACATGACGATTTGGATCACGACATCGTGAATACTGCATCACGGCGTGTCATAGCGCTACCTCGTGAGGGGATGTCTGCGTCACAAGCTAGCTGCCGACCTGCTCTGTTAGCCCTGCTCCCAGTCTATCGCAGATGCTGCCGCAGCCACAGCCATGCCTACCGGAGCGGCGAGCGTGAACTCAATAATGGAAAGTCTCATCGTCATGCAATCCATTACGTTATAACAGACTAATGTTGTTTTAGCATCCAATTACGAGGGAGGCGGTGATTTATGTGAGAGGGAAAGCAATATGGATGATGGATTGAGTTATTTGGCCATTTGGCTGCGGGGGGAAGAGGAGGTCATGTGACGCTAACCCACGCCCACTCACCTCGCCGTGGAGCAGCTCTCTCCGGCGGCCCTGCGGCTCGGCTGGCTCGATGACGAACGGGTAGAGGGGAGGTCAGGGGAAAAAAATAATCATAAAAAGAAGAGAGAGAGAGAGAGAGAGAGAGAGAGAGAGAGAGAGAGAGAGAGAGAGGATAATGAGCGGAGGAAGGAGGGAGAGCGAGTCCTCCGTCTAATCACAGTGTTTGCCCAGCTAGAGGTCGAATGCTGGATCGGGTTTCGCGTCTCGCGTGCAGACAGAGGGCTACGATGCAGGCCGGGGATTTGAGAGGCAGGCGGTTCTGGGGGAATGGGGAGGTGACCGGGAGGTCAGAGGGGGGGAGGCGCTCCGGTGACAAGGTACTTTGGGAAGACGAGGAGGATGAGAGAGACGGTGCACGATGTGATAACGGATATGAAAATGATTGACGACCACACCTCCTGGCTGCAGGAGGTGCGGAGGACCTTGAAGAACCCCATTATGTGCATGAAAGTTACAAGGATATGAGGATCTTGACTGTCCTGACCAGGACCTCTACTTTTTTGGGGGTGCTCAAAATTTGCATATTAAAGATTCACGACAATATTACTATTATGATAATGATATCTATATTTTCAAACGTTTCAAGCGCACCAGAAGTGCTCTCCTCTTACGAGAAAAGCAATGTATGCAAAAATAAGTCGGGATTTAAAATCCGATGCAAACTCGAGAGGGGAACGGAAATAATCACCGACGTGAACAAGCATGTTAATCAATGCTTGAAATGGCCAATAGAATTGAAGCTGTAAAATCAAAAAGGGCTTAAAATGGTGACTATAATACGTCTATTATTTGTTGCGTTAAAGGACGAACTCGACCAGATTGTGACCTCCTCCCCCTGCTCTTCCTGGCATACCAAGCCCTCATTGTGCGGCTAATTGCGTTGCGAACTGGCCTCCGGGGGGGCGGCGTGATCGTCCGCTGCACGTTCATTAGAGGTTCCTGCAAACGGCACGCAGAGAGCGAACACCTACAATCCCGGCCGCCGATTGGTCGGTCGCACGTCAGCGGACTGGACCCGACCCAGGCGTGAAATCGGCCCCGAGCTTGAGCCGAGTTTGCAAACAGACATCGTTCCCCTGACTTATTTTAGATTTTCGCTTTCCATTTCCTTCACTCTGTTCATTTCCTCCACCTTGTTTTAACTGTAAGCTATTTTAATTTAAAAACAAACACATCTCCGTATTTGAGTGGAATCCCTTTGGAGCTACGTGCCGTGTGTGAAAGGCGCTTTAAAAATCGTAATGTTGTTCCAACCCAGGGACAGGATGGGGGCTCCGCTTAGCACAACAAACCAAGTTTTCTATAACTCCCTCATCCCTGGCGTTGATCACTGCTGTCTCCTAAGTACACTGTTTCACAGTACTTGAGGGTACTGCATTGTATTTACTGTATTTTAGCGTTATTTGTGTATTTTACACATCCTCGGCCGGCCGTCTTGAGTTTTACGTATGACTCTTTCAGCCGAGTGAATCTTTGCATCCTGCTGCCTTCATGTAACAGGGCCCCTTGGGAATTGTAGTCCTAAATTAGGACTACAATTTTTTCTCCGTGTGTGACAGCTCGTTTTTTTCCCCCCTTTTTTTTGAGCTCTCCCGCAATAATGTACCGATCGCCTTTCCCATCGTGAGTGCACCTTGAGGTGGTCCAGCTTCCACACTTTTCCCTCCGGAAACTCGTTGGCCGCTTTGGCTTGGCTGCATGTTTTGCAGAGCAGACCTTTCTCACTCGAAAAAGAAGAAACTCTCACCCAATTTCACCGCTTGTTCTTGTGTTTGCACAAACTCCCACAGCCATTAAATCTTAAAAGAACCGCATTTCCTTTTTTTCCTTTGGCTCGGCGAGCGGACGTGTCGCTGCCCATTCGTTTTGCCATGATAATGGGTTAGCATTCGCGTCTGTCTACCACACGGCTATTACATTTTAAATTAAAAATAGAACACTTTTTGTGAAATTCTACTAACAAATTATATCTTTTTATTTGAATTTCTTATTCTGTGATGTTTTGTTTAACTATTCTTTTATAGCTGGTGGAGCAGCTGACGGGGTTGGGGGATCAGAGGCTGCTAAACCCTTTGGGTTACGGTGTGGCATATGACATAAGGGCTCCCGGGAGTTGTAGTTTCCAAACTGCCTAGTCGCTCCTTCAGCTGAAACTTCACAAAGTGAAGAGCAAAAGGAATCAGCCCTGCGGCGACAGTAAACATAGCATCTCATCTCAGGAAGCTTCAGAGGTTCCTTCTGGGTTTGAGAGATGAGCGGCGCTGCCCGTGTCACAGGGCGCGGTGTGCGGCCTGAATGGGAAACAGATGGCGGGGCTCCCTTTGTTGTCTTTTCTTAGCGAAAGAAGGAAGTGCGGTACCTGCCAGCGCCAGCAGCAGCTCTCCTAAGCACCGCTGGTAGACGTCCAGCGCCTCCTGGTCGTCTAGCCCGCTCCGCTCCTGCCGGGGATGAACAGACCACACTTGGTTTCCGTTCATGTCGTCTTAATTTTATCCCGTGTGTTTGTCTCCCGGTTGCCGCGGCGACCGCGCACTCACCTTGGCGACGGCGGTCGAGGCGACTTCCAGGGCCGCCAGCAGCCTCGGCTGGTCGCGAGACATTTCTGTGAGAGAGAGAGGAGGGCGTGGAGATGGAGAAGAAGAAGGTCTCAGACGACGGGATCCGCCGGTCCGTCCAGGACGGATGTCCAAGGTCTGCTGACTGCTCTCATCCCTCTGGATCTGTCCATCCGTCCATCTACCTTTCCATCAGTCTACCTGTCTATACACCCGTCCTGTTGTCCATCCATCCATCCATCCATCCATCCATCTGTCTATTGGTCTATCCATCCATCCATCTATCGCTCTATTCATGTCAATTTTAACCATCCATTTCTTGTCTATTTATGTGTTTAGATCATTCTGTCTACCATCCATCCCTAATCCATCCCTCCATCCATTCGTCAGTCTGTCTATTGCTCTATCTATCGATCTATCCATCCCTCCATCGGTCAGTCTGTCACTTGGTCTATCTATCCATCCAACTGTCAGTCTATCTGTTGGTCTATTTGCCCATCCATCCATCCCTCCATCCATCCATCTACCTACTTATCTGTCTGTCTGTGTATCATTCTGTCTATCCACACGTCCATCGATCTATCTATCGTTCTCCCGGGTCTTTTCTCCTGGGAGTGGAGTGTTTGCTGCCAGGATCCGGTGAGATCCCGTCTCATTCCCGGGTTCTTCACCTCTGAGGATGTCCCTGGAGGTGCGGGCCTCCTCGAAGATCAGCCTGTTGTCCGAGGCCACCAGGGCCTTCAGCTCCTCGGCTCTGGACACGTACTGGCTGACCTGCAGGGAAGGGGGTCTGGGGTTTGTTCCGGTTCGCCTCCCGCGCGGTTTTCATGGAAACGGGACGGCGGGCGGTTGTTGTGGGCCGTACCTTCTGCCTGAGAGCGTCCTTGCGTTGCCGGTCCGTCTCATCTGGACAGAGAGAGGGGGAGACGGGCTCAGGTTGGTCGGGTCCTCGCAACTTTACGCCGGCGGCTCTGGGGCTCAGAGGGGACGTCCGACTCGCGTCCTGACTGCGGCGCCGACGTGGGGGGCATTCACGAGGTTTTCAGATCCGGACCTTCAGAATAAAAGCACGGGAGACCGACGGGCCCCCGCCGGCAGTCCGGGACCTCCATACAGGTCTTTGTGAAGGTGGAGGATTGAAGTGTATGGAAGGGGGCGGAGCCTCCCGTCTGAGCCGCAGGAAGTGTGAGCGAGCCGCTCGGTCCTTACGGTGAATGGCGGGGACGAAGTGCTCCAGGGCGCTGCAGTACAGGGACAGGGCGGCCGAGCGCTCGCCCTCCTGGTCCTTCTCCACCGCCTGCAGGACCAGGGCCTTCTGAGAGGGGGGGATGAATTCAAATTACCAAAAAATAAAAAATCTCAAAAGGGGGAACGGGAGCTACCATTCCGCGTCACACGCCGCCTTACCGCCTTGTTCAAGCTCTCGGCGCTGGGCATGTGCTCCATGTCCACGAAGGGGTGGGTGAAGAACTCGGCGAAGGTGATGCGGGCGTCCGGGTTCCTCTCCAGGAGCCGCAGCAGGAGATCTCGGCAGTCCTTGGAGACGCGGGCCCCCGGGGGGAGCTGGGGCCACAGGACAACGCCTCAATACGTCGCACTCGCCGGCGAAAAAACAGTCGGCCCGATTGTTGCATTGCATGTGAACATTCGGGCGAATGGCAGAGATGTTGGATCTACGTGTTTCAATCAATACGCCAATCGAGCAGCTTCCGATCAGCTGCCCAGCGTCTCCACTGGGAAAGACTGCCATCTTGTGGCCGGACACGGAACCAAACCATCTCCGGCCTCAAGTTTTTAAGCTCGTCTTGACTGTGATTGGGCGAGGACGGGGGCCGGAACCAATCACGGCTGACTCTGCGGCCAGAGGCGGGGCTTAACCCAGACCACTCACCTGTCAATCACGGGGTGAGCAACGCCCGAGCGTTCGCTCTGTCGTTCGCATCCGGGGACACTTTAGACCGAGCGGCCGGTCGTGGCCTGTGGGAGGGGGACGGAGAAGCTCACCTCCACGGGCTGATTGCTGCGGATCTTCTCCTCCAGCTCAGCGTACGACCTGGAGGCGAAGGGCGCTCGTCCGAACAGGGCCTCTGCGTGGACGCACAAATCCAGCAGGCGGGTGAAACACCAAGGCGGGCTTCCACCTGTCAACCACGGGGTCCGCCGTCCGTCATCTCACCGTACAGGATGACGCCCACCGACCAGAGGTCCACCCGGGAGTCGTACTGCCGCCGGCACACCATCTCCGGCGCCATGTAGAGAGGAGACCCCCTCAGGACGCTCTTCTCGTCCCAAGGGGACATGTGCTGGGCGAAGCCAAAGTCTGCAAGCGGAGCAAAACAAAAGACAACGGTCGGCTCGTCAGAGAAAATAAGCGGCGATGGATTGGTTCGGGAGAATAGAAGCGTCACTGTCGAAAAAGACAGGATGTTTTTACCGTATTTTTCGGAAAATAAGTCGCAATTTTTCCATGGTTTGGCAGCTCCTGCGACTTACACAGCGGCCCCTTAGATACGAATCACTTTAAAAAACTATTTTTTAAGATACAAAGCGCGAGTCCAGAAAATGTTATCCTTGAAATACGAAAAAAAATTAATGATACGAATAAGAGAGCGAGAAAATCAAAATTACAAATACATTTCATGACGCAGCCACATCTTCTGAATTAGCCCTGCTCTCAACTTGAAGAACGCCTCGCAGCTTCCAGCATCACTCATTGTCATGTTAAGTTCATTTGAATTTAACAATCATCATAAGATTATTGTAATGTTAAGTTAATCTTACTTTAATAATCATCGTGAGTTTATTGCCATGTTAAGTTCATTTTAAGTGAATAATCATCATTACCTTGAGTTATTGAAATGTAAAGTTAATTTTTATTTAAAATAGCTGACGCTTGGATCGAACCGCATCGAAAGACATGACTCGCGGGGGCAGGAGTCCAAAATTGAGAGTTCGGCTGCGGCGGTTCACACTTCAGCTGCAGACTGACTTCAGCCGGACACCAAATCCAGCGTCGCTTTCATCACGTCCCATGCAAGTACTCGGCGAGTGTGCGTGAGGGCGTCGGGGGAAATGTTACCTGCCAGTTTGAGGACAGAGCCGCTGAGCAGGATGTTCTGGGGTTTCAGGTCCAAGTGTGAAATGTTGCGGTCGTGAAGGAACTGGAGGGCACAGGCTGCCAGTCCACGCACACACACACACACACACACACACACAGACACGAAAATATGAGGAAAAACAAATTGCAGTTCATCGTCTGGCTCTGGAGAGCTGATGAAGCCAAGCAGTAACATGTGATTAAATACAGCGAGAAGGAAGAAATAACCGGTTACCTGTAAGAAAGGGGCATAATCTGGATTAAAACAACAAAGAGCGTCATCAGCTCTGCGCTGGCTCACCGATCTGCTGCAGGAAACGCCGGGCTACTCTTTCGGGTAAAATCCTGCGACTGCGGATGAACCGGGACAAGTCTCCACCCGAGCACCATTCCAAGACCAGGTAGATGTTCTCAGCATCCCACTGGGCTCAAACAGAGCAGCACGTGATTGGCGCTGACTCGCCAGGACCTGAAACAGCCGTGCACGCGAGCCGCGTCGGTCGAGCTCACCAGGAAGTCTTTGAGCTGGACGATGTGCGGGTGACGCACCGCCTTGAGGATTTCGATCTCAGTGAGCAGGTTCTCCGTGGACGCCTTGTTCAGGGTTTTCTTCGCCACCACCTTCACCGCCACCACCTCCCTGCTGTCGCCCTGCAAAACCAAAGTCAGCAGCTCTGATTTCTGCCCGGGCTGCGGCTGTTGTATGGTTCAGCCACCAGAGGACAGAGGCGTGGCAGGGATAACTTCAATTTTGTGTTTCCCCTCAACGTTTTTTAGGGTCTTGATCTTTAAAAAACCCTTTGATTTATTAAAAATGTCTCAACAATAGAGTGCAAATTGGCCAAAATAAAAAGAGAGATATGATTTCCGTTAAACGGAAGCCAAATTTCTCATTACACTTGCGACAGTCAATTTGTTTTGTTCAGCGGACGTGACATTTTTCCACATTTGCACAAATATTGTAATATAAATCAGTTTTCTGATTTAAAAGAGCAGCGTTTCATCCTGTGATGTCCCTTTTTATTACATTTAAGATGAAAATAATTCCCTCACTTAAAAATCAGTTAAGCGTTTCCATCCCAGTTCGCTGAGCGTTCAAAACACAAATAATAATAATAATACTTTATAGATCCCCGTAGGGGAAATTCGTTTGTCACAGCAGCGCAGGGCAGAGGACAGAGGACAGGTAGCAGAGACATTTGCCATGACAATAATAATAAATATGAAAAAATATAAATAATATAAATGGCCAGGACGTTCTGACAATCAAATCCAAAAAAAGAAACCTTTATTTGAATTGATGATAAACTGTGAGGTTATTTACTATCCAGAGCTCGATGTGGTGCAGCCGCTCTCACCTTCCTATAGGCTTTGTAGACGGTGGCGTAGGTTCCGCTGCCCAGACGCTCCGTCAGGATGAAGTCGTCCAGTTTGGGAGGCGCAAAGCTGGAAGCCGAAGCCATGGCGACTCAGCAGGGCCACGCTGCAATGAAAGAAAAGTAAATAAGAGGCAGTTAATTCTAACCAAATATCAAACTTTATGGTGAGCGACGTAACTATAGCATCACTTCAGTTGCATGTTGTGATATGGGCGCAGCTACTCCATCAACTATATTCAAGTTTCAACCAAAATACGTCAAATCTGAATAATACTGCACATTCAACCCATTGCGTGTATATTTAGTTTTACTATGTCTGTTTATTTGACACGTGTGTGTCTGTGATTGGGGATGCGCCACTTAAAAATGACAATAAAGCTTTTCTATTCAAACAGAAATAGAAACAGAAAAACTGTTCCACTGCAAATTGGATTAATTACTGTATCGTGAAATTAAATACAGTCATTTTGTCGCAAGTCCCGCAAACAAAAGTGACCAGAAGCACAGAGGGTTTAAAATAAATATGGAAAAAAGGCTATATTCAAGTGTTACAAGTGTACTGGAACAGGAGTATGAAACTAAATTGAAGAAAAACGTATGTAACTCACGACAAATTATTGATAACAAAACTAAAGAGAAATTGGACGGTTAGCTTAGATTAGCGTGTGTTTACACGACCGCAGCTAAATCACACACCTCCATTTACAAACATTTAAAATCTTAATTCCCAAATAAATCCTTTACGATGAATCCAGATAGATTTTGACGTCAAGGCGGTCACTTTTTGTGCTCTTCGAGCGGCCGTCATTGTTTTTTCGGCCAGAATAAGGAGAAAAATGAAGTTTCCAGACGCGAATCCCGTCTTTTAGTCGCTCCAGCTTTTCGGAAACCAGCGGAAAGTTTCTAGCTAGCAGAATTAGCAACTGCTATGATTATTGGTGGGGTGGAAGCGGGAAATGTCTCGCCACGCAGATATTTCAAAACGCATTACATTTTATTTTATGAAAGGACAAAAAAGGATAAACTACCTGCGAGGTTTCACATTCGAGGCAGATGTAGCAGGAGACGACTGTTTACATGTCTGACACACGGCGGGGCTCGGTTGACAGAAAAGCTGTCGTGAAACTCGCGGGCGCCCCCAGCGGCCGGAGGCCGTTACTACAATCAAACGCAGGATCTGTCAACTTATCGATAATAAAATCGTCTATTTCTATCAACTTGTTCATATTCTGGTCATCAGTTGAGCGTTGACATTTAATTACTCTTTTTTTGATTTTTATTTCTTTGCCAACTGTATTTGACACATTCAGCCTCAATATCAAATTCATGAAGTTCCCTATGGGGATCAATAAAGAATGATCTTACATTAGATGTTTCATCAGAATCAGTTTGTTTATTCATTCATTTTTTCCTGTTTTTTTTAATTTAGTTTTAAATGTATAATGGGTAAAACATATTTCCAGCAAATTGCCTGCGATAATAAGACGACATACTGACATACAGCGAACGAAGATAGATTGGAAAATTTGATTTGGACATGCCCCTTTGTTACATAATTTATTTTAATAATGTTTAAAATATGATTGATGCATCATCTTCTTTAATAGTTTGATATTTTCCTAATTCATTCTTGGACATTTTCGTGCAACAATTTGCTCAACATTCAACATTTTCTTGTTTATCTATTTCATTATTTTGTTATTTTATTGCACGGCTACTTCACAGCAAAAAATTGACGTTTCGAGTACTTCCGTGTCATGTGACCCGCCGACTCAAAAAGCTTCGATTAAACACACTACAATATAAGCCCCACGTCTTGTTTTTTTAACGCATCTCAATTTAAAATGTTTAATGGTTTTGTTTTGTTTTTTTTTTGTTTAAAAAAATTTATTTTATCGAGGCTTTTATTTCTGATCATGTCACCGGAAGTGCGTCGTCACCCTGCTTCCGGCGGTCATTTAAAGATGGCGGACTGCCTGGCCGCACGCCTGGCTACCCAGGAGGAGCAGATCCGCCTCCTCACCTCGGAGATCCTGCTTCTCCGGGACGGGCTGAGCCGCGGCGCGGACGCGGCCGGCGTCCCGGCGGTCTCCCCGGAGCTGGAGAGCCTCAGGGCGGAGAACGAGAAGCTGAAGTACCGGCTCCTCCACCTCCGCAGGGGGCTGGAGCTGGAGGGGAAGGAGGGCAGGGGGAAGCACGGAAGGGACTGTGGAGGAAGAGAGCAGGAGGAAAAGGAGGTGCAGAAGAATAAAAGTGATAAAAAGGTAATAATACAGGACAAAGAGTTGGCCTTCCCTTGAATAGAAGTGCTGGGGGTGTGAGCTCAGACCATACATGGACGGATACACCCTGAATATCATCCAAATCTGAAACCCCTCAACACCACAAATACACAAACGTTTCTCATTGGCATCACAAAAATAGATTTTGCACTACCAGCCCATTCCTCTGTGCAATATTTTATTTTTATCAGGCTTTCCGCGGGTCATTAAAAAGAATTAAAAGTCGTTGAACTAAGAAATATGTACTAATAATCATGCACAAAGTTAAATCCATGTGATTCTTTAGTTTCATCGTCACTCAGAAGGTCCTATGTACAAATCTGCTGCTGTGCAAAGTCTATTCCAGTTGACAATGATTGATAAACATATCTGCAGTTGGATATGGACATTAAATTTGTTTAAAGTGCCATTAAACAGCATTAAATTAGATTAGCTGATACCCTGTTTGCACTATATTTAGACGTATACCTCACCTATTTCCATTTTACTTTACTCCCCACATCACGTTTACTATTCCCTGTTCCCTGCACAAGGCATTTCTTTTCATTTCCGCTATTTCTTCTTTTATTTTTTTTTTAATACTTCTATATTTTGTATTCTAATTGTCATATTGTACTGATTTGCTTATTCTTCTATTATCGCTGTTTGCACTATTTTCTACCCTGCAGTGCTTCTGTGACAATTGAATTCCCCTTTCGTCGGACTAATAAACTCCTATCTTAAATAATTTCTGGATGCTTTAAGAAATAGTTTAGTGAAATAATCCATTATTATTACATATTATTACGTGACTTTACGAGCTTCCACGTCCCCCCTTTCCTCGTTCCTTTTGTTTATTTTTGTTGTGTTTATAAGTTTTCTTAAATTATTGTTATTCCTGTTATCATTATCTCTTTTTTATAGGTGCAAAAACAAAATACTTTCTGTACTATAGCTAATTCACAGCGATTGGAACTGTGTAATGAAATGTTATGTCCTAGTTCACCCATCTGCTGTGCAGTGTAATCCACACTGATAACAATAAGGAAAAAATTAATTAAAAAACAAAAATTTACTATAATTTTTTTTTTCAAATTGTGAGTTTTCTCAGCATTGTAAGGAAAATTGACACATGAAAAAAAAAATACAAACATCTGAAAAATGAGGCAGAAAGCAACATAAGATTGGAATGTAGAAGATAACCTTTTGTCTGTTGTCCTCCAGGCGTCCACGCCAGGCGCTGAAGGCAACAAGGAGAAGAAGCGGGAGAAAGGAGCCGGAGATGGAGGCAAGAAGGAGGTGGTGCTGCTTCTTGTTGTGTGCTGCTGTTGTGAAAATCACCCCCAAAAAATCAAATCATGTATTTTTCTCAAAAATATACGTCTGTGTTAAGATAAGATAGGACTGTATTGATCCCCAGAGGGGAAATTCTACGAGTGTAGTACTAGTAGTATAGTATAGTACTACTGGTATGATGATAACTACTTATAAAACAGTACTACCAACACACTTGGTGTGTTTAAAGTATTAATAAACAGCCTATTCCCCTTTTAAAAAATATCGTAGTTGGTTGGAGATCTATGATTAATGTTTTGGTCTTCCACGTTCACCCACGTTCATCCACGCCCCGCTGGACGTCCCCATGCCGGCTCCCCGCCCGCAGCCGAGGTCGCCGCCAGCCTTCGTGGCACCACGCCTCGGCCTGTACGAGCGGCTGAAGAGGGAGAGCGACGCCCTGCTGGCCGGCAGGGCGGCGGCGGGCGGCCCCATCGCCGTGGAGTTTCCCGACGGCCGGCAGGCGGAGGGCCGCGCCTGGGTCACCACCCCCTACCAGCTGGCCTGTGGCATCAGGTCCGTTCCCCGCTCGCCGAACCGTCCTCAAGTTGTCAAGGCAGCATGTTCGGGATTATTCGGGGGGGCGGTTCAATCATGAGACAGTAATTGTAAAATTTCAGCGTTAATGAAGTCATTTTTTGGAGGCTCACCGCACTTGGTGGTGTTCCCTTTCCTTCAAGGAGAACAGGCTACTTCGCTGCTCTTCGTTCCTGCTGTCTTCAGCTTTTTGTGCATCTAGATTAGTTCTTTGACCTTCTCAGGTGATAGAGGAGCTCTAGAGCGGGTTTAACTCCCTGTTTTAGGGTGATATTTGATGAAATTGGGACGTGCGATGATTACAGTTTTCAGTCACAAGCTTTGAAAAGGCCATTTTCAAAAGTGAAATGGATCAAAACAGATCTGAGGTCTTCTCTGTCAAAGGACTGACCAACCATGAATTTTGTCACAGCCGATGTAAAAAGTGAAGGTGTTTTGTGACGGGAGCCATCATTTGGGGAAATAACTTACTAAATTTGATTTATTTAAATTAAAAGCGAATAAAGCCTTTGTTTCATGTTTCATCAGTGTTTATAAATTCAAAATATTTTCCTTTCTCATAGTGCTTCTCAGTATATTAGGCCTTATACTTGAGTCTTTGGGGCATACAAGTCTTGCCCCAAACCTCTGCACGCCACTGATTCTACTTTTACATTATTTAAATTTGTAGTGTGATGTAAGTATGATTTAATTATCTGGGATCCATCACTTTATCCAAATTGGGTGTTTATTTTGAAGGTACAGCGGCCCCTCAAGATACCAATCACTTTATATCCGATTTTTTTTTAAGATTTGAAGTAGGATTCCAGCAAATCTTAGCCTTGAAATACGAAAGAAAATTCACTATACAAATACGAGAGCTGCTTCGTGCGGGTAGTTGGTACAGTCCGCATACCTGGTGTGGTGTTCATATCTCTTGTGTGGCATCATTTTAAATCTTTGTGCTTATTTTGTGTTTTTAATGCAGCCTCAGGGCGGCACAGGCCAGTGTCTCCCTGAGCCGGTCCCAAGCCCGAATAAATGCAGAGGGTTGCGTCAGGAAGGGCATCCGGCGTAAGACTTTTGCCAAAACCAAATATGCGAATCAAACCCAAAAATGTCATACCGGATCAGTCGAGGCCCGGGTTAACAACGAGCGCCATTGGTGCCGATAACCTACAGGGTACCAATGGAAATTGGGCTACTGTGGATCGAAGAAGGAGAGGAGGAAGGCGTGTTCGGAAGCAGAGAGAGAAGAGGAAAGGCAAGAGTCTGGAGCTGAGAGGAGGGACTTTGAATGTTGGGACGATGACAGGAAAAGGTAGAGTTGGTTGACATGATGCAGAGAAGGAAGGTGGATATACTGTGTGTCCAGGAGACCAGATGGAAAAGCAGTGAGGCTAGAAGCCAGGGAGCAGGTTTTAAGGTGTACTATCATGGTACTGACAGGAAGAGAAATGGAGTAGGAGTTATCTTGAAGGAGGAGTTTGTTAGGAATGTTCTGGAGGTGAAAAGAATGTCAGATAGACTGATGAGTCTGAAACTAGAAACTGAAGGTGTGATGCTCAATGTTGTTAGTGGCTATGAACCACAGGTAGGATATGAGTTAGAGCAGGAGGAGAAGTTCTGGAATGAGATAGATGAATTGATGCAAAATATCCCCAGAAATGAGAGAGTGGTCATTGGTGCAGACTTCAATGGACATGTTGGTGCAGGCAATAGAGGTGATGAAGAAGTGATGGGCAGGTTTGGTATCCAGGATAGGAATGTAGAGGGACAAATGGTGGTAGACTTTGCAAAAGGATGGAAATGGCTGTCGTGAATACTTTTTTTCCAGAAAAGACAGGAACATAGGGTAACCTATAAGAGCGGAGGTAGGAGCACACAGATAGACTACATCTTGTATAGACGAGGTCATCTGAAAGAGATCAGTGACTGCAAAGTAGTGGTAGGAGAGAGTGGAGCCAGACAGCATAGGATGGTGGTTTGTAGGATGACTCTGGTGACAAGGAAGATGAAGAGAACAAAGGTAGAGCAGAGAACAAAGTGGTGGAAGCTGAAAGGGGAGGAGTGCTGTATGGTTTTCAGGGAGGAGATGAGAAAGGCTCTTGGTGGTCAGGGAGAACTACAAGATGACGGGACAACTACAGCTAATGTGATCAGGGAGACAGGTAGGAGAGTACTTGGTGTGTCGTCTGGAAGGAAAGTAGATAAGGAGACCTGGTGGTGGAATGAGAAAGTGCAAGAATGTATCCAGAGAAAATGGTTAGCAAAGAAGAAGTGCGACACTGTAGGGACTGAAGAGAACAGACAGGAGCACAAGATGATGCAGCGTGAAGTAAAGATAGAGGTAGCAAAGGCAAAACAAAGGGCATACGATGAATTGTATGCTCGGTTGGACAGTAAGGAGGCAGAGAATGAGTTATGCAGGTTGGCAAAACAGAGATAGAGATGGGAAGGATGTACAGCAGGTCCGGGTGATTAAGGATAGAGACGGAAATGTATTGACAGATGCTCGAAGAGTGAATGGAAGATGGAAAGAGTACTTTGAAGAGTTGATGAATGAGGAAAAGGAAAGAGAGGGAAGGGAAGAAAAGGTGACTTGTAGACCAAAGAGTAGCAGAGATTAGTAAAAGTGAAGTGAGGAGGGCATTGAAGAGGATGAAGAATGGAAAGGCAGTTGGTCCAGATGATATCCCTGTGGAGCTATGAAACTGGTAGAGAAGCGGTAGAGTTTCTGGCTAGATTATTCAACAGGATCTTAGAGAAAGAAAAGATGCCCTGAAGAGTGGAGAAGAAGTATGATGGTGCCCATTTTTAAGAATAAGGGGGATGTGCAGAATTGCAGTAACTATAGGGGGATAAAGTTGATGAGCCATGCAATGAAGTTATGGGAGAGAGTAGTGGAAACTAGACTGAGAGCTGAAGTCA
>CAAKHD010014159.1:9446-26711 GCA_901007705.1 Fistularia tabacaria
TGGCCTCACTCTCGATGTATCCGGCATGACTCCCTCTTTCTTTGAATCCGTTACATCCCTCTCTTTTACCTCTGTTTCTTTTCATGACTTCTTCAAGAACACAACCATCACCACCCCACCACCCCTCCAGAAGAGCCCGCCCACCTGCCTGAATGACGATAGGCCAGTAGCACTAACTCCGACCATTGTGAAGTGTTTCGAGAGAGTGCTGCTGGCCCACATTCAGAACACCATTCCGGAAACCCTAGACCCCTGCAATTTGCGTACCGGCCAACAGGTCCACCTCAGACACCATAGCCGCCACACTCCACTACTCCCCCTCCCACCTTGCAAACAAAGACTCCTACATCAGGATGCTCTGTGTGGACTACAGCTCTGCCTTTAACACAGTCATCCCCCACAAACTCACCCACAAAATGTTCATCCTTGGCCTGCACCCCACCGTCTGTGACTGGCTCCAGGACTTCCTGACTAGGCAGACCCCAGTCTGTCAGGATAGGTAATGGAACCTCAGCCAGTATAACCGAGAACACGGGCAATCCTCAGCGATGTTTCTTCTGCCCCATCCTCTACACCAGGGGTGCTCAATACGTCGATCGTGATCTACCAGTCGATCGCAAAGGTAGTATTGGTAGATCGCATGACATTAAAAAAATAGACGTCAGCCTATCATCCAGCCCATCACTTGATTGATATACAGGGCAGCCAGTTCGATGACAACTGAATTTTTCCGACAGTTAGGTCACCACACATGCGCGAACAACAAGGTAATCAGCGAGTTACCTCCAATTTTAAACCCTCGCTTTTTTGATCTACCCGGTAGATCATTTTGACTTGGTCACTTTATAAGTAGCTCGCGTGCTGAAAATGTCTGAGCACCCCTGCTCTACACCCTGTTCACCCACGACTGTGTCACCTCCTATGAGGACAACATCATTCTGAAGTTTGCAGATGACACTATAGTGATAGGACGCATCTCTGGCTACAGAATGGAGTTGGCCAGTCTGGTGTCGTGGTGTGAGAATAACAACCTCACCCTCAACACAAACATCACCAAGGAGATAATAGTGAACATGACGAAGGAGAGGAGACCTCATCAGCAACTGTTCCTCTGAGTGGCTTCAAATATCTGTGTGTCCATATAAGTGAGGACCTCACCTGGTCCCTCAAGACCACGCAGACAGTTAAGAGAGCTCAACAGCGGCTGTATTTCTTGTGGATGCTAAGGAGGTTTGGCATGTCACCTAAGCTCCTCAGCAAATTCTACAGCTACGTTGTTGTGTTAACTATCTGCATCACTGTGGTGCAGCAGCACCACTGCTCTGGACCGCAGACGCCTGCAGCGAGTGGTGAAGACTGCGGATAAGATCACCAGAACCCCACTGCCTTCTCTGCAGAGCATCTACCACTGCAGAGTCCAAAGGAGAGCTTATCTCCAAGCGCCAAGGACCACATCCACCTTCAACATGGACTGCTTACACTCTTACCCTCCGGCTGGAGGTACAGGAATGTGAAATGTAGAACGACACGACTGAAGAACTCGTTCTACCCAACTGCCATCAGATTCCTAAACAGTTGACACTCAGTCTTCTTTTTCTGCACTTTACATGCAGCACAGTCATTTCTGCACCTTTCTGTGTGGAGGGGGACCTTTCTGTGTGGAGTTTGCATGTCTCCATGTGTCTGCGTTGGTTTCCTCCCACAGTCCAAAAACATGCAGCAAGTCAATTGGAAAAATTTGGAAAATTGCTCCGAATGAATGAGTGAGTAAAAGGTTGTTTGTCTGTATATGTGGCCCTGTGATTGACTGGCGACCAGTCCAGTGTGTACACCGCCTCTCGCCTGATGACAGCTGGGATAGGCTCCCGCATCCCTCACAGGATGGGGGATGAGTGCAGGATAAGCGGCAGATGATGGATGGATGGATGGATGGATGGATGGATGGATGGATGGATGGATGGATGGATGGATGGATGGATGGATGGATGGATGGATGGATGGATGGATGGACTGTATTGTCATTATGAATGTGTTGTCTGATTTTCCGCTACTGACCGTACTGCGGGGAGAAGGGGTCGTCGGCAGCATTGAGACACAAGATGGGCACGGTCGTGTTTGGGAGTTTTTTGGCAGGGCTGGCGTCGTGGTAATACTCAGTGCAGGATTTATAACCAAACATCAAAGATGTGAAGCGTTCGTCAAATTCCCGGATTGTCCGCGCCTGGAGAACGGAAAGGAAACACACTCAAGTCAATAATTAGGAGTGTTTGCCAATTCCATGGCTCATGTACCCTTGTATAATCCTAATACTTAAATGATGCATTAAGAATACTATACTTTTGTGTAGTTTATGTTCCAGGATTTATCAAATACTTTGTATTTGATTATGTGCTGCTCAATATCAAAACATATTTTGGATCATGTTGAGCATTCGAGCATTCATACTGGCTCCTCTCGTTGTTTGCTGCATATGAAGGACTGGGGAAAAAAAGGGTTGAAAACAAATCTCACTTCCTTTATCATCATTATAATTATGAACTTGAATTGGTTAAAAATATCTAAGCAAAAGGGAGAAAACACTGCCTTGGGGATCAACGGCTTCCCATTTCATTGTGCAACTGAGCGTCATTCTTCTTGAGAAAACACAGTACAACAAACAGAAACAGGGATGGCGGTTGTAAATGCAAAGAAAAGTAAAACCACAGCACCTTCATGACATGATCGACATCTACCACTTTCTCCAGAATTTTCCGGTGCCTGTAAGAAGCAGAAGGGGAAAAAAGTCCGCTCCTCAGATTTTTTTTACAGCAAAAATGCAGCAAACAGTGACCCTTTCTTTTAACAATCTGACCTGTGGACAGCGTGACACAGGCCTCTGGTGAGGTGTTTGTTGAAGAGCAGGCAGTTGAGAGGTTCCTCCATGGACGCCGAGGACTTGACCGCATCCCAGGGGACGGAGATGGTAAAACCCGCCACCATGCCTGATTCGGAGCGCTTATGAGCCAAGTAGTTTAACAGTAACATGCTGGAGAGGGGGAATACAAAGAATACAAAGCTTGGAAAACATGACAACAATTTGACAAAGGAATGTCATCGAAAGGAAATGCAGCGGACAACTCACCCCCCCATTGACACACCAGCCCCGAGCACCGGGGCTTCTGGGTAAAGTCCCTTGACATGCTGCACCACACGCTCAAGGTCGGAGGTATTTGCGGCACAGAAGGTGATGGGCGTCTGGAGGATAGAAGGGAGTGTTATGTTGTGTTACTCACAAAGTGAACAGTCGCTTTGATAATCAATGAATGAAGGATTTTTTTTTCCTTGCTGTTATCAGATGAAGTCTTTCATTTCTACATTGGAAGGCTATACTTTAAATGTATTCACTCATTACCTATATCACTTATCCTGCACTCAAGGTCGTGGAGGAGCTGGAGGAGCCTATCCCTGCTGCCATTGGATGCGAGGCAGCATGCTATATACATCTCTATACATATCGAGACAAAACCATTCACCCTCTCATTCAGGATTCTGGACAATTTAGGGTCTCCAATGAAGCTGCATGGTTTTTTTGATCATTGGAGGCAACCGGAGAACCCAAAGGAAACCTACACAGACACAGGGAGAACATGCAAACTCCACACAGAAAGGTGGAATCCAACCAAGGGACCATAAATGCATGTTCTTTTCAAAGCTCAGTTCTCAGTCACGAGACAGGCTGGGTATTATAGTTCATTCATTCAGTCATTCAGTTTCTATATCTTGGGGCCAGAGCCTATACGAGCTGTCATCGGTCAGGTCGTGGGGTTCACTCTGGACCGATCCCCTGTTGATCAAAGAAGTACTGCATCTTTTGGAAGCATCACTCAAACACGTTGTTTAACTGGAGGGAGGCTATGTTCATGAGTGAACTCATGTATTTGAGTTTCGTCAACAAGGAAATATCTAAAGACTGGAATTGAACCACTGTAAAAGGAACCTAATGTTCTCTTTACAACGATACTAACATGGCAATACCGATAAGCCAACGGAGCAGCAACTCAGCAAAAAGCCATCAAGGTTTCATAGAAACCTGGTTGATTCACCTGATCTTGCCTTTTACTTTATGTCGATATTTTGACATTTTTCATGTTGAGTTCTATTAAATTGCAGTTAAAGCCAAAGTCTGGCAGCAAGTTTTAAATGATGTCGTTAGGTTGGCTCTTACGTCGTCAGATCAGTTTCACTCAAACCCAAATAGACTCAAGACCATACTTCTGCTAAACAAAACTACATTGGCTATTCCATTGCATTTCAAGACAGGTTACCTAGTGCATCTGCGTAAAGAACGGCAATTATTATAGCATTTTTCAATGCTATAATAGGAATAAAAAAAGATGCCTGTTTGAGAAGGTTTATGCATTTTTGGAAAAAGAAAGACTTCCAGTGATGGTGAACTCATTTTGCATGGTATTGCAATATCAGGACAAAAACTGTCATTCAAGGAGAGAATTTATGTTTATAAGAGCTGTTTGTTGATTTATGAATCATTGCGACAGCCTTTCTGCAAGCTTAAAAAAAACTTCACCGCAGAAAAGAACCCCCTGCTTTGCAGTAAAGCCGCAAGAAAAAAGAAATACCAGGATTATTCTGCATTTCAATTGTGAGGACATTTTCAAATCAGCTACATCTTAAGAAGCAGTAAATCTGGTTGAGTAAGACTAGTTTTCATCTTGACAATTTTTCCTACACCGATGACTGATGGAAATCAATGAGAAAATCAATTGGAAAATCAAAAAATGTATCACACTGTTCTGAAAGAGCAAAAGAGGGATAAAATTTTTGCTGGACTTACAAGCAACTCTTCCCCTCCAAACCCTCTGTTGTTGAAGACCACACATCTAGAAGAGAACAAGTCCTTAAAAAGAGATTCAGCACCACAAAGACCTCACCGAGAGTGTCAAGTCATAACCTAGTAAAATCTTGTGTAATTAATTTGTAATTAACCATCACATCCTGCTAAGTACATTGGAGGAGTGTTTGCTGACCTGTAGCCATGGCGGGTGGCTTGGCTGATAGCATGGAGAACATACGGCTGCTTGCTGTTGCCTGTGAGGCCCGGGAGGATTAACACAGTGGGCCGAGTGCAGGGGTCTGGGTAGGCAGCGCTGGTCTGATTGTCAACCCAGTCCAGAGATATCTGGCCACCATCAACAGTCCGGATGCACTCACTGTGAGATAAAGAAGCAGGAAGAGGAGGGGAATGTGAGAGAAAAAGAACACAAGACATCGAGACCCAAAATATCCAGTTGAATATCCAACTGAATCAGAGCATGCTTTAAAACAGGGGTGGGCAAACTTTTCGACTCATGGGCCACAATGGTTTCTAAAATTTGTCACAGGGTCCGGGCCAGGAACAGATGGATGGAGTATTTGTGTGAACTAAGATGTAAGACATAGATAGAATAGAAGTAAATATAAAAGCCATTACATGAAGTGATTTGGCCTTTTAGTAAATCATGAATATGAAAGGCTTATTGTACAAGTTGTTTTCCAAATGAATTGATTTCATAAGACAGTAGAGAAAGTCACATTCCGCTTCAGAAGGAAAAGTTTTTTTGATCTTCATTTTTTTCCAGTGCATCAAATGCTGGAGTTGTGTTGTGGCAATTCGAAGGATTGATCCAAAAATGTTGGTCAGATAACTTGGATCTGTGACTAGCTTGGTTGGTGTTCATAATGCTGAATGTCTGCTCACACATTTAGGTCGTGCCAAACAACTTCAGCATCTTATGTGCCGTCCTCTGGAGGTTTAGAGACATTGCTAATCGCTAATTTGAATGCCAGCATAAAAGTTGTCTTGTTTGTCATGGCTCACAGCGCTTTTTCCGGTGGTTCCGCCTCGTCAGTTGATTTTGTCCACCAGGACAGCTGCCACCCATTGTAGGCAATCAGTGCAGACCTATAAGCTTTGCTTCCAGTCCAACTAGTTGCCAGGTTGTCTTCTTTCCCTTGGGAGACCTCCCGGAACTGACCTTGTCTGTCCCCATGCTCCCTCGCCGGCCTTCGGGAGCCCCATACTCTCTTGCGGGGCGGGGCTTCATGCTCTCTCGCCAGGGTTCGGGAACTCCGCGCTCCCTCACCGGTCTTTGCAAGCCCTGCACTCCCTCAACAGGCTTTGCGCTCTCACACCGGGCTTTGCGTTCTCTCGCTGGGCTTTGCGCTCCCTCAGCAGGCTTTGCGCTTGCTCGCCGGTCTTGGGGAGCCCCGCACTGCCTCACTGGGCTTCGCGCTTCTTCAACGGGCCTCGGGAGCCCCGCGCTCACTTGACCGTCTTCTCGGTATCGACCTTGCCTCTTTCTGATTTCCCTGCTTCATCTGCATTCTGCTATTACAAACTGCCAGAGCCTAAGTAAAGTCTTTTAACTCTTTCTCTGGTGGTGTTGAGTCACGGTGTGGCAAGTTTGTCTGTAAAAAAAAAATTGCTGAGTCTGTAAATTAGCCGTCAACCTCTGTGCCACGGCCACCGGTTCTTTCGTTGACAGCTCACAAGCATAGTTAAAGATGATATTGTATTCTTTGAAAACTGCAAATATTTCAGGGAAACGGTAAGAATAAGCGAGGTTTATATATAATAACATTTCAGGTTTGCCGGGCCGGATCAAAATGCCCGGTGGGCCATATATGGCCTGCAGGCCATAGTTTGCCCATGCCTGCTTTTAAATCATGACCAACAAACTGGGATGCCACGGGGAAAGAAAACAGTATGAAGAGCGTAACCTTACTTGCGATATGTGACCGGTGGTCTGGACTTTAGGACGGCACAGACCACAGTTTGAAGCCGGCCCCCCCAACACCACGGGGTGGGATTGAAGGACTCAGTCACCAGAGGACAGTGCTTGTAGAGAAACACACGGAAGGCCTCGCGACAAACCAGGGCGGGTGTCTGGAGGAGGAGGAGGAGAGGGAAGAAAATTTCAGTGACCTCAAAGATTTCCAGCAGTGTCTGACAGGTATATTGAGAAAGCAGACCCTCGACCTGATGAGAGAGGTGTGAATCTCTGAATCAGGAAACAATTAATTTCAATTCCTATTGGTGTCCAACAATTGACGATACAAAGAGAAAACACAATGAATACAAATTTTCCCACTGAGGAACGACACTTCAATGGACAATGCAATGAAAGTGGTGTCAAAACCAAATACATTACAAACAATATCAACCCTGTCTTTTTAAATAGAGTCCACTTATCTGCATTTAAAAATGAAAACAATGTTTTCTCATAATTAACTACATGACAATGACTGTGTCGTTATCTTGAAAGAGGAGTTTGTTAGGAATGTTCTGGAGGTGAAAAGAATTTTAGATAGACTTATGAGCCTGAAACTAGAAATTGAAGGTGTGATGCTCAATGTTGTTAGTGGCTATGCCCCACAGGTGGGATGTGAGTTAGAGGAGAAGGAAAAATTCTGGAATGAGTTGATGAATTGATGCAGAATATCCCCAGAAATGAGAGAGTGG
The DNA here is from genome assembly GCA_901007705.1 of Fistularia tabacaria. Taxonomy (NCBI): domain Eukaryota; kingdom Metazoa; phylum Chordata; class Actinopteri; order Syngnathiformes; family Fistulariidae; genus Fistularia; species Fistularia tabacaria. The sequence goes on from CAAKHD010014159.1 coordinate 16,945, forward strand.
TCATTGCGGCAGACTTCAATGGACATGTTGGTGCAGGCAATAGAGGTGATGAAGAAGTGATGGGCAGGTTTGATATCCAGGATAGGAACGTAGAGGAACAAATGGTAGTAGAATTTGCAAAAAGGATGGAAATGGCTGTCGTGAATACTTTTTTCCAGAAAAAACAGGAACATAGGGTAACCTATAAGAGCGGAGGTAGGAGCACGCAGGTAGACTACATCTTGTATAGACAAGGTCATCTGAAAGAGATCAGTGACTGCAAAGTAGCGGTAGGTGACCTCTGACCTTCTCTTCAAGCAGGTTGGAATGGGTGGAGAAAAGTTTCAGGGGTTCTTTGTGATACAAGAATTTTATCTAGAATGAAAGGAAAGGTTTACAAAGCAGTGGTGAGACCACCGATGCTGTATGGTTTGGAGACAGTGGCAATGAACAAAAGACAGGAGGCAGAGCTGGAGGTAGCAGCAATGAAGATGTTGAGGTTCTCTTTAGGAGTGACGAGGATGGATAGGATCAGAAATGAGTCCATCAGGGGGACAGTTTATGTTAGATGTTTTGGAGAGAAGGTCAGAGAAGCCAGACTGAGATGGTTCGGCCATGTACAGAGGAGGGATAGGGATTATATTGGTAGACGGATGCTGGAATTGGAGATGCCAGGCAGAAGGTCTAGAGGAAGACCGAAGAGAAGATTTATGAGCGCAGTGAGAGAAGATATGAAGGTAGTTAGTGTGAGAGAGGAGGATACAGAGAATAGGGTTAGATGGAGGAGGTTGATTCGCTGTGGCGACCCTGAAAAGGGAACAGCCAAAAGGAAAAGAAGAAGAAGAAGAAGAAGAAGACAATGACTGTGTCGACAGTTAACTGGAAATTAATTTTTTTAAATTAGCCCAAGGCTTACTGATTAAAAATATTTAAAAAAATATGAACATGAGAAGAAACAAACAATGGACAATGAAAAGTTTTTCTTTCTAAAGTTAAAAAGATGTATTTGACTGATAAAATCTATGTGTAATCTAGTCTAATTTGTATTAAATTGAATTGTTTGTCGTGGTATTATTGTTGCTGGTTCTTGCCCCCAACCCACCCAAGCCCTAAGTATATTTTGACCTCTAATCCTTACTGTTTGAAAGACTAGTAATGAATCACATTCCAACGAAAACACTGATATATCTATTTAATTTTTTTATATTGCAAAGCGTTTATAAACTACTTATAAGAAATGTCCTATGAGAGCAATTTTCAACACATCAACAAAAGTAAATAATCATATTTCTCTACCATTCTTTGACAGTACAACTTAGACACGTCCACTGGTGTCTCATAAAAAATAGAAGCACTATAAAAATAAAAACAGCATTTATTAAATACACTTCCAGGCACCCTTCATGTCACACACAGAGTACACTTCTGACATAAAGAACTTTATATGAGTCAAAGTAATCAAACATCAGTTTTATAAACTGATAGTACAACAAATTAAATAGACAAGTTAAATAAAACAAAATGATGATGATGATAATAACACTATTATTGTTCTTAATACAACTACTAATAATAACAATAATCAGAATCACTTTATTGATCCAAGGAGAAATTGCTTTTGGTTGCTAGGGAGTGTTATGTTGTGATAAAATATAAGCGTCATTATATATTACAATAAATAGATAAATACAAAAGTTTCAAAATACATACAAGTATATCAATATATATATCGTTCACTAACATTAAATATGAGTTGCTGAACAAAAGGAATTATTGCACGTAATGAGTCCAGCCAACAAACTCAGATGCGTCTAGCACTCAGAATGAGGAGTTGCACAATTAAATACTATAATATACTAATAATAAAAGAAGAAAAGGGGGATGAAGCAGTGGAGGGTTGCCTGAACCGCAGGACTGACCTGGCTCTTGCGGCCCCACAGCCAGCACAGTGCGGCCGTGAGGGAGCAGATGAGCACCGTGTACGGTCTGGAAACGCATTCCCACAACGGTTCCCAAAGCTCCCGGTGCGCTAGGAGCACGGTGGAGGTCATCGGAGCGACTGCAGTGCGCCTGCCTACCTGCGGAACCGGGGCTAGCGACCGCTTTACCGACGCAGCGGGAAGAGACGGCCGACGGTTACCGGCCGGTACAACCTGCCTTCATGAGCAGCATCTGAGGTCGACAGCCGCTCCTCCGATTTCCCGGTGACTCGCCGTCTCCGCCTACGACCTCATTTCAGCGGCCTCTTCGGCAAGAACAGCCCCATCCGAGATGACATCGAATATCGTCCGAGCGCCGACTGCCTCCGGACTACAAATATGGCTGCGAGCGGGCTGGTCTTTGGTGTCTTTAGAAAGATTACCGCTTCGTTGTGGGGGGAGGATTGAACTGCATGCAGCGTTTGGAACCCGTGACATGAATTTGTTGGCGTGCGTGTTTATGTGTGTGTGTGGGGGGGTACATGAAGCTTTTTACGCGTTTCGCTTGTTAAGCCGGAGAGGGAGGCAACATAAAATCAGATGCGATTGGTATTTAATAACTATTTATGATGAAAGTATTAAACAGAAGGAGCAGAGTTACAATTATCAGGGAAAAAGGGATGCAAATTGTCTGCTGCTCAAATCAACGAAAGGAATAACACATAAGGAGAACGGTCCACTAACTAGGTGTCTGCAGATAGAGCAACAAAGGGGAAGAAAACCCTACTAGCCGGAACAGGAGTAGAAACATAAACACATCACAGTCAGCGACCCCAACGCACTCACAATTTTTAGCCCCAACCCCACAGCATAGTTGGCCTCACAAATGACACAGTTAGGACACAGGATTTCCCTCTGATGTGCTGCAAATTAGCCACCACCTTGAACGGTTGTGTGCGGCTTAAAAAAAGTCATCACATGGTGATTTGCCGCAGTTTAGTAACAACTTAGAACGCGTGCATGACGATTTGAAAACACAGAAAGAGGCAGAAGGCCATACCAAGCAACAACATACCCTTTTCACTTCAAAGCATTGAATAAGCCACTAATGTCACACCATTTGAAAATGGCAACTATTTCAACTGGGATCTTTTTGAAATTATTGATTTATTGATAATTTCTTAGAAAATAACACTTTTTGCTGTAGTTAATATGAATGTTATATGAATGGATGGGCAGGTACTCTGGAAAAGTGTCTGGGCATTGAAACTTGTTTTTTAATCTTAAAATCGTAAAAGAAAAGTATAACATAAAAATGATAAAAAGGAACATGCAGAAAGCATTGTATAATAGACATAATTGCACATTTGTCTTTTTTTTTTACAAACACACCAGTACTAATTATTTTTAACCCAGAGTAAATTTTCATCCGTACAATTAAATGCACTCAAATTGGAGGTGGTGTTTGCATAAAAAAGCATTGAACGCCAGTGTGCCTTTGCGCATTTGAATGCATGTTGCTTGGCATGCCCTACATTCACATTAACCTCACATCTGCTGTGGTTAATGTTTGTTAACAAGCACCTTGAATAATTCATCAGGAGTGAACAAGAGAAGTATTAAACCCCTTCTGGAGTGGGTGGTAGAAAAAAAGAATGTGAAAGGATGCAGCATCTATGAAGCAACTCTAAAACATTATGATCTAAATTACTGAAATAAAAAAAAACATGCACTAAAGTTCAAATGTTTTAGTTTATTGAATGAAATCACATGTTGATTAGAACTTCATTCATTCAAGGCAAGAATGCCCATATCTAGTTGAGAGGGATTCCTGCAACCACCTCTGACTCAATGCCACAGTCATTATTTCCACGCCTGATCTTGAAAAATCCTTCAGAAAAAAACAGCAAAATTATTTCTTGTCTTTGATCATTGTTGTTATGATGTTTTCTATTAGAAATATGAGCACATGTAGCTGTTTTCGTCGTACCTCTATCTCCCCAGTCACTGCTCCAGGAGTTTGTATGCATCCTCTTCTCCCCAGTCTAATATTTTAATGGCATCACCGCCAAGAATCTCCCGTCACATGCTGATACACACCTTCGGCAACATGATGCGGAAAGAGGCTTGACGCGTTTTAACATGTTTTACTTGGTTATAAACAAATACCACTAAAGTTGGAGTAAGCTCAATAGACTGACAACCCAAGTATCTCACTTTGAAGTTATTCAAAGTTAATGTTATGTCAGCAATGTCAGCATTGTCTTTTGAACAGGGTTAGGATTGTTGAAAAGCGAGATGAAAGTATGTAGGACAACAGTTTCTCCAGCAGGGGTCGCAACTTGACCTTCACAGTGCAGTACTGGTTGCTGATACTGGGTACTGTAGTGTGCAGGGTGCAACTGTAATGATTTAATCTCTCATCAATAAATTAGCCTTTTTTAGCAATATGTAAAAATAGATTGTAAGAAATGAAATTATACCAAAAGAAACTAAAAATGAATAAATAGTGGAGTGAATGAGTTGCTACTTTTTGTGCATGTCCTTGCTTCATTATTTGTTTTTAAAGGGGAACTGGCCAATGAGCAAATACTAACCCTTTAGAAATAATACAGAACAAGAAAGAGTTCCTATTTGTCACTGTACCATTAAAACGTTTAAAAGTTTACAAATGGTAACATAATACCTTCTCAACAGGTCTCGCAGGACTTCTTCTCTTTGTTGTTTTTCATAATGGTATGTGTAGGAGAGTGAGTACATAGAGAGTAAACACAGAGTGATTCCACCTGTCTTGTACAGCAGGAAATCCTCATAAACAGAGAAAGCCGTCTCCACAGACCCACTCTTGAACAGCTCTGTCATGATCTGCTCCTGTTTAGAGGGGATGCTGTAACTCTGCCGGCCTGAGGAGTGAAACATCCACACCAATGATAAGTGACTCTCAAATAAGATAAGTTAAGATAGTTAAACTGTCATGGGGAAAATTTGTGTCCCAAAGTGTTTGTCTTTCTGATAAGAGAGTCAGTATTCATCAATGCACTTCTCTTCACATTCTGGAGTCTCCTGTGCAGAGTGACATGGAGGGAGACTTCCATTTATTTGATATTAACAAGGAGCGATGGTGTACGGTTGACAACCTGCATGCAAAGGCATCAATAGGTTAACAGTGTGTTTTTCATATAAGAACATTTTTGACTGCTTATAATCAACTTACCTTCTTTGGAGTTGTACAGGCCTCCAGTCACAAGTCTCTCTCTCAGTGACTGACTCTCTTTGCCCAGAAATCCCAAGCAATAGAAAGAAAACTGCCAAAACAGCTGAAGCCACATCATCTAAGTCATTTACATAACAAGGAGGAGGGGTTACCAAGACCATAGGAATGATCTCGTATGCCAAATGTTTCTTTCAAATCCCAAATTCTAGTATAAAATTGTGAAAACCTCTGCTGTGCAATATAGAAAAAAAGTTTTGCCTCAATATTATGATGCCCATTTTTCAATATCAATCAATATCATAATATCTGGTATGGGTTTGAAGATATTTAAATCCCTTATTATACACACTAGTTGTTAAACAAAGTTCATCTATGCCATAACATGCACAGTTTTAGTGTAATGGAAGTAAATGTAAAATTGAATCACTCATCATTTCTCCCAGGAAGCATCCTGAAAACATTTATCGTTGACTGTTGCATAATTGTAAAATAAGATATATTAAGCAATTTTTGGGTATGCATCAAATAGATTCCGCCCTTCTCCCCAAAGGTATGACAGTGTGTGTTTGGTTAATATCCATATGCACATTAGATCACAGCTTATTTTCTGGATTTCAAATTTGTTATCATTAGTTACACTGATACCGACCCCATTCCACATTCCTACCAACAGGACAAGAGATCTTAGGCTGAAATCTCCACAGAGACCTTCCATCCACTGTGAATACATAATCTGTAAGATATAGCCTCAGCTGCGCTAAAGACCTGTGTGAGAGAAGAGGAAAGGCAAGAGTCTGGGACTGAGAGTAGGGACTTTGAATTGGGGCGATGACAGGAAAAGGTACAGAGTTGGTTGAAATGATGCAGAGGAGGAAGGTTGATATACGGTGTGTCCAGGAGACCAGATGGAAAGGTAGTAAGGCTGGAAGCTTAGGCATAGGTTTTAAGTTGTACTATTGACAGGAAGAGAAATGGAGTAGGAGTTATCTTGAAAGAGGAGTTTGTTAGGAATGTTCTGGAGGTGAAAAGAATGTCAGATAGACTTATGAACCTGAAACTGGAAATTGAAGGTGTGATGCTCAATGGTGTTGTTGGCTGTGCTCCATAGGTGGGAGATGAGTTAGAGGAGAAGTTCTGGAATGAGGTGAAGTGTTGCAGAATATCCCAAGCGATGAGAGAGTGGTAATTGGTGCAGACTTCAATGGACATGTTGGTGCAGGCAAGAGAGATAATGAAGACGTGATGGGCAGGTTTGGTATCCAGGATAGGAATGCAGAGGAACAGATGGTGATAGAGTTTGCAAAAGGGATGGAAATGGCTGTCGTGAATACTTTTTTCCAGAAAAGACAGGAGCATAGAGTAACCTCATAAGAGCGGAGGTAGGAGCTCGCAGGTAGACTACATCTTGTATAGACAAGATAATCTGAAAGAGATCAGTGACTGCAAAGTAGTGGTAGGTGAGAGTGTAGCCAGACAGCATAGGATGGTGGTTTGTAGGATGACTCTGGTGACAAAGAAGATCAAGAAGACAAAGGCGGAGCAGGGGACAAAGTGGTGGAAGCTGAAAGGGGAGGAGCGCTGTATGGTTTTCAGGGAGGAGATGAGAAAGTCTCTTGGTGGTCAAGTAGAGCTTCCAGATGACTAGACACCTACAGCTAATGTGATCAGGGAGACAGGTAGGAGAATACTTGGTCTGTCGCCTGGTAGGAAAGTAGAAAAGAAGACCTAGTGGTGGAATGAGAAAGTGCAGGAGTGTATACAGAGAAAGGGGTTGGCAAAGAAGAAGTGGGACACTGAGGGGACTGAAGAGAACAGATAGGAGTACAAGGAGATGCAGAATTAGGTAAAGATAGAGGTAGCAAAGGCAAAACAAAGGGCGTACAATGACTTGTATGCTCGGTTGGACAGTAAGGAGGGAGAGAATGATTTATACAGGTTGGCAAAACAGAGAGATATAAATGGAAAAGATGTACAGCAGGTCCAGGTGATTAAGGATAGAGAGGGAAATGTATTGACAGATGCTAGAAGAGTGATGGGAAGATGGAAAGAGTCCTTTGAGGAGCTGATGAATGAGGAAAATGAAAGAGGGAAGGGTAGAAGAGGTGACTATTGTGGACCACAGAGTAGCAGAGATTAGTAAAAGTGAAGTGAGGGGGGCATTGAAGAGGATGAAGAATGGAAAGGCAGTTGTCCTGTGGAGGTATGGTTGTGTCTAGGAGAGGCAGTTGTAGAGTTTCTGGTTAGATTATTCAACAGGATCTTAGAGAATGAGAAGATGCCTGAGGAATGAAGAAGTGTGATGGTGCCCATTTTTAAGAATAAGGGGGATGTGCAGAATTGCGGTAATTATAGAGGGATTAAGTTGATGAGCCATACAATGAAGCTATGGGAAAGAGTAGTGGAAACTAGACTGAGAGTAGAAGTCAGTATTTGTGAGCAGCAGTATGGCTTCATGCCTGGAAAGAGTACTACAGATGCAGTATTTGCTTTGAGGATGCTTATAGGGAATACAGGGAAGGTAGGAGCGAGCTGCATTACGCTTTGGTAGACCTAGAAAAAGCATACGACAGGGTGCCAAGAGCGGAACTCTGGTATTGTATGAGGAAGTCTGGAGTGGCAGAGAAGTATGATAGACTGGTGCGGGACATGTATGCTAGCTATGAGACAGCTGTGAAGTGTGCTGTAGGTGTAACAGAAAAGTTCACGGTGGAGGTGGGATTTCAGGGATCAGCTCTGAGCCCCTTCTTGTTTGCAGTGGTGATGGACAGGCTGACAGATGAGGTTCGACAGGAATCTCCATGGACCATGATGTTTGAAGATGACATTTTGATCTGTAGTGAGAGCAGGGAACAGGTTGAGGAAAATCTTGAGAGGATATGAAGGTAGTTGGCGTGAGAGATGAGGATACAGAGAATAAAGTTAGATGGAGAAGGTTGATTTGCTGCGGCGACCCCTGAAGGGAAAAGCCGAAAGGAGAAGATGGACCAAGTTGGCCCTATTAGAATTAACACGTCCACTGCAGAATCATCAGTTTATTTTCAGTAGGCTCTTTATTTGTTCAAATATGTACAAATCAAGACTTCACATTACATAGCAATGTTTGTAGTTCTCCTTTGGTTTTGCTCAAGGTTACTAGGAGCTAGCCTTTTTACTCACCAAAGCTGCATTAAGGACACTTCACTACCAGTCAGAATATGCAATTTCAGATATCAAATGTCAGGAATTACGTTTGTACAATATATTTGTTCTCCCTTATTCACTCAAACAGTCCCTGCCTGCTAAATCCACCTTAGAATTCTGGTCTTTATTCCTATAAATCAAATATCAAGAGAAAAACCCACAATGACATCAAAGTGTTAATGCAAAGTGCCACAATGAGCAAGAACTTCCCATGTCATCTGTTAACAGTTAACACTGTTGAATTAGCTCTTCCATTTAGATGTTTAATCTATAGAGGCCTACTTCATAGAAAATCCAGCCAGCTTTGATCTAATGTTGGAAGAATGAGAAGTAAGATGTCAGGAGAACTTAAAATAAGAAGAAAAAAGTTGTTTTCAGTTTAGTGACTGTGTTCCCCCTCTTTTGTGCATTTTTCAGAGCACCTGAGAAATTATATAGCAGACTTATGTGTCATGCAATTTTATCAGACTTGATGAACCGTTGATAGATTTATTAACTGAGAATATGTTAAAGGGAATTTTAGATGTATTTCTTAAACATAAATCTAATTTGAAAAGATAATGAACGCCAGAACTTCTGGATGTCTTTTATAGAAATTGCTGACTTTACCGACATACTTTGTGTGTGAAAAAACAGCCAATTTACCTATATCAGAATTTTTTAAATTCCAAAGTCAATCAGCCTCCAGGAATCTTTATTAGTCATTTGATAGATTTGAGTACAATTAAGAGTTTGCTTAATCCCAAGTAAATAACTATCAGTACAAACATCAAATGACGGGACGCCCTGATTCATTTCATGGTTTGTGCTGGTGAAGATAAACACTTTTACGTGTCTAAATAATTTACCCAAGATGCAGGATGGATTAACAGCAAATCACAAACTCCGCGAACAACAGCCTGCAGACCAGGTAAAATGTCTGTTGGTTTCACAACAGCCATAATAAAGTTTATAGGGGCTGTAAGATTTCTGCATTCAGTGAAGAATCAGAGGGATGAGATGCCTCCTTAAGTCTGCTCTGCCCAGAAAGGTGAAGCGAAAGGAATTACTGTCCCTGCATGTCACCAGCGCCTTGCGCCTGAGCCACAGTGCTGCTCAGGTACTGCCAGCTGAGAGCAGCGAGGAGCATAGCGGCTGACAGGTACATAGGAGACAAGTGGGAGGTCCTGGTCTGGAGGCTGGAGTGTGACAGTGCAGACTTCTCCTGAATTAGTGCCAGGATGTGCAGGGTCTTGTCACGCGATGGATCAGTGTTTGAGACCTTCTGTAAAATCTGGGGGGGGATAAACAGGTTTGATTCTATTGGTGTGTAGTAGTGGGAAAACTTGCAAACACACACACACACACACACACACACACACACACACACACACACACACACACACACACACACACACACACACACACACACACCCACACACACACACACACACACACACACACACACCCACACCCCCACACCCCCGGTCCATCGC
>CAAKHD010014160.1:13606-34375 GCA_901007705.1 Fistularia tabacaria
CTGCTTATCAAGACTGTTATTGGAAGATGTGGAAGTGATGAGCTAGCGAGCCTCTGTGTGTGTGTCTGTGTGTGTGTGTGTGTGTGTGTGTGTGTGTGTGTGTGTGTCTCTGTGTGTCAACTGGGTAGCTGCATAGCTGCAGAGTAATAGCAGCTGGAAGGCACCTGGTGGCAGTGCTCAACCATCCGGTTTTCCAACCAACACCTGAACAAATCACGTCATTAAGAACAATGAGGTGACATTTTATTCATGACAGAATTTATGACAATTAATGTATTAAATGCATTTAAGTCATGGAAATTCATTTTAGCTTGACTAAATCTGTAAAGCAATTTATCTCACAAACTAGCTAAATAAGAGTGTTTGCAGGAAAGCAGAAGTTAAATAACCATGTAAAATGAAACTACTCACAATGTCCTGGAAGGTATGCCTGTTTTTAATACAAGACACCAAGTAAACAGTTTTTATGTACTATTGTTCCTCTATTTGAATTCAAAAAGGACACAGGACCATCTCTGAAGAGTTTGGACTATACCAATTCACAGTCAGACAGATTGTGTCCAACTGGAGGAAATTCAAGACAATTGTTACCAGACCCAGAAGTTGTCAACCAACGAAGATAAATCCAAGAGCAAGGTTTGTAGTACTCAGAGAGGTCACAAAGGAACCTATAGTAACCTCTAAGCAACTGAATGCCTGTCTCAGATAAGCAAATGTTGATGTTCATGAGTCCACCATCAGAAGAACACTGAACAGCAATGTTGTTGTGGCAGTGTAAGGAAAAAGCCACTGCCCTCCCCCAAAAACATTGCTCAGTGTCTACAGTTTGTGAATTATCACGTGGACAAACCAGAGGGATACTGGTAGAATGTTTTGTGAATGGATGAAACCAAAATGAGAAGTGTTACATTTGGAGAAAGACAAACCATAAGAAGCTTATCTCATTTGGGAAATATGTTGGTGGGAGTGACCTGGTTTGGGCCTGTTTTTTCTGCATCTCAGCCTAGAAGATTCACCATCATTGATGGAATAATGAATTCTGAACTAGATCAGAAAATTCTAAAGAAAACATCTGTCCTTGAGCTAAAAGTCAAGAGTCAGTAGGTGATACAACAGGACAATGATCCTAAACACTCAAGTCATTCTACCAAAGAACGGTTGAACGAAACTTAAATTAATGTTCTGAGTCAGCTGAGTAGAAGCCCTGACCTTAATCCTATTGAAATATTGTGGAAAGACCTAAAGTGGAGAGTTCACGTGAGGAAATCCAACAAATTGCAGGAGTTGAAGCTTTTCTGTATGGAAGAATGGCCATAATTTCCTCTTATCAATGTTCAGAATTGATCGACTTTTGCTGCAAACATTTGATTGCAGTTATTGCTGCACAAAGGGGTCACACCATGTACTGAGAGGATGGTTCACTTGCTTTTGCCACATGCAGCGGACATGTTGCTTTACCAATAAAAAAATGAAAGAATATAATACATTTCGCCTTGATTGTTTAACGAAATGTTCTGATCGATTTTAGGACTTGTTTGAAAATCAGTCAATGCTTTGTCACTTACAAAAACTTGGAAAATTCTAAAGGGTTTATAAACTTCCGAACACAACTGTATGCATGTGTATGGATGTATATATATTAGTAGAACTGTCTGTTCCTAAAAAGGAAGAACCATTCTTATTCAAAGTTTACCTCACATTAAACAACAGCAAAACCCCTTCATGGATTCATAAAGGGAAAAAAATAAATAAATCTGGATTTCACTGCTCTTTGAATTTGCAATCTGGTTTCTTCTAGCCTGAACTCTTTTCATGCCTCGGCCTTGATATTGGACAAGGGTTTTTTCGTTTCAGGAAGTGTCTGATATCAATTTAGAAATAAAAGCTTCGGGTTGGGCAAATATACCAACTCACGCACAAAAAACACAGTGCTCTGATCAAGATGCCAGAGCACTTGGACATTGTAGTTTGGTGAGAGTCTTGATCTTGTCATGACTTGAAAAAAGACTTAGAAAGCAAAGATTTTTTTTAACTCATCTCCCCTGTTTAACTGGATCCGGCCTGTTGGGGGATTAATTACAAAGCCGAAATCACTGTCTGATTAAGGAGATGATGTCTTGTAAAATAACAAATAAACGAATTGCTTTTGATAGGCACGTTATTTCCTGTCAGAATAAAATTAAGAAAAAAGATGCTAAATTTATCAATAAGGACCAAGGAAATTAGGATTTCTTTTATGTTTATTAATATATCTAACAGGTCATATCAGGGACACAGAGTTTTTTACAATTATATTTTGAATACCAGTGGTATTACTAAACTCATGATTTAAAAAAAACATTCATAAGCATTGTGAATCTGACATTTCACACTGAAGCAAAATCAATAAAAGCTAACTTCAAAATTTCCTGATACTCATGTATCCCCCCTCCATATTCACAATTCTCAACTTTAATTTGGTATATCCTTGACTTTACATCAGCATATGTGCTCATCCTCGTCAGAGAGGTGAACCAAACCCAAACATTACAAAACAAGGGTGATAATGTGTAATAAAACAAAACACGAAATTAGCAGCAGTTCCTCAAATATGTCCCAACCCCCTGTATGTCATCAACAGCTGAACCTGGTAGGAGCCCACATTGCCAGACCTTAGAAAAATAAGCCACACACCCATCTACCTACCATACAACTGAAGATGGTCCTCCGGGACTACAGCTATGACTGACATGGCAAACAGAGTAAGAAAAACAATGAATGAAAAAAACATGAACATGTACTCTTTAGAGCCCAAAGACTGGCAACCTGTTCCCTGCAGCCCGCAATTTCCCCTTCCCCCTTGTATGCAAGAAGACAAGACTTGTTCTTGGGAATCTTCCACATGAAAGAACTGTACCGAAAACTGATCACAAGCCGAGCAGAATGAAAAGAGCAACGTCCATAGTAACTAGCACAATACAATCCATGTTTCACAGCGGGGCACACAATGAAAGGCCACAATACCAGTAACATCCACCCATCAACATGTTACTGAACCATTCAATGAACAGGCCGAACCAGCTGCAGTGTTTACACTAGCACATGTTTGCATTTCCCTCAGTAAGCTCAACAATTGTGCAAAGTTCAAAGACATCTGTTCACTTCATGTTGGTTGTAAAAGTGAGGAGTCAATGCGGGCTAAAGATGGTAGCCATAGGGAGGAATCAGTCATACAAGGCCAGAGAAAAAAAATGGCACAGCAGCCCGACCTAATTCAGCTGATGACAGTGACGCAATGCAGCAGGATGATGTCATTAAACCCTGGGCCTAAACTGGCCCTCGGCAGCCAATGCAGAGTGGCTGATGAAGAGAAGCAGGATTGGGAAGTGATCAATAGAACAAAAAGCATCACTCCAACCAGGGAAACTGCAACACTATAAACAAAGGAAGACAACCCCTGTCTAATTCCAGATTATCCAACAGTGATATCGCAATACAGTGAAGATTTTTAATTGGCTTTGATTTGAAATAATTAAATCAATCAAAAAGACAATCCGAGACAAAGAGTCTGAACAGACACCTTTAAAAGAGTCGATAAATATTCCAGAGCTGTCATGAGGTCAGTTTTTTTCCTAAACCTGAATTAGTAGCATTCAGTCTTCATCTTCCAAACATTCCTCATGTTTGACCAGTAGGAGAAAAAACCTTTTACTGATATAATGACTGGTTTAGTAAGCAGCTGGATGAAATAAGTTGAGGAAGCGGTTTCCTCCATGTCTCCTCCAATCTACATAAAGTGCCTAGATAGCCATTTGGCTTTGTTGATATGAATAGAACTGTTCTTACTGACTAACAATGACCAACAATCCGTCTCACTGCTGAAAATCATTCACAGGTCGTCAGTGCAGGGCCTGTCTGTCGCATATCAGCTTTTTAGTACAAAGTGATAATGCTGCAATGTTTAATCTTCTTTTCCTTTCAGGGGTCGCCGCAGCAAATCAACCTTCTCCATCTAACCCTAAATCCGTATCCTCCTCTCTCACACTAACAAACTTCATATCCTCTCTCACCAAGTCCATAAATCTTCTCTTCGGTCTTCCTCTAGACCGTCTTCCTGGCATCTCCCATTCCAGCATCCGTCTACAAATATATGCACTATCCCTCCTCCGTACATGACCAACCATCTCAGTCTGGCTGCTCTGACCTCCGCTCTAAATGATCTAACATGTGCTGTCCCCCTGATGGACTCATTCCTGATCCTCTCCATCCTCATCACTCCCAAAGAAAACCTCAACGTCTTCATCTCTGCTACCTCCAGCTCTGCTTCCTGTCTTTCCTTCAACGCCATTGTCTCCAAACCATACAGCATCGCTGGTCTCACCACTGTCTTGTATACCTTTCCTTTCATTCTGGCTGACAGCCTTCTGTCACAAAGAACCCCTGACACTTTTCTCCACCCATGCCAACCTGCTTGAACCCGTTTCTTTACCTCTTTTTCCACACTCTCCATTGCTCTGGACTGTTGACCCTAAGTACTTGAAATATGCTCCAATGTTGAATCTTCATCCATTCTCTGTTCGTTCATTTTGCTGTTGGGAAAAATCAGGAATCCGTACCCAAGTATTCATGACAACAAGAAATTAGTAACTGATGACATTTTAACCCCTGGTCACTCTTTCTTTTAAAGCAGCTTCTCATACTTCCTTCCTGATTAGGAAGCTAGTTACCTAAAAATGTGAACAAGGCCATCGGCCAGTGGATTTGGTGTTTCAAAAAAATCTTTCTTACATTTGAGCCGCTCTAAGCAGCCGTACCACAACGCAACAAACACTAAGGCATTATAAGCACCTAGCTAATCACGACATGGTTATAAAACAAGGTTTCTCCAGATACAGTATTTGTGTCATGGAATTGTTTCTTAAAACCACATCTGATAAGAGAACCCAAATACTGAGAAGGAGGAGAATGAGTCCTAACTGCTAAATCAACAGTACCTATAATCGTACTAAAACAGAAACGAAGGAGGATGGCTGTAGACAGCCATTGTGATAATATAAAAGGCTTAATACTGGTGCATATGACTTTTTCTTTTAATAGAAATAGGTAATAATTCTTTGAAAAGGACCTGGTGGTGAGTGGAATGCTAGTATCTAATATGAGGAGGAATTTCAATGAACTGCCAGTTGATCCCCTGGGCCACAGCAGAGACACACACACCAGGTTTCTGCGGGTTTGCTTTGGTGGGTTACAGAGCATTCCCTCTAGGATTAAGCTCTCCTCGCCAACAGAGATGAGTAGCAGATACCTAGGAAAATACCCCCCCCCATACAGCTGCTGAACATGAAAATTGCATCTGGGGGGAAGATCAGGCCTGTGTGGTCACTGACCACGACTGCCATACTTCTAAGACGCTCGGAAACTAAAAGGTAGCAAAATAGGAGGAGGGGGTAGCATGGCAAGAGATTAAAATGACAACGTAAGCTGCAAACACCAAAATAAAGGCCATGTTCTCGGAGTGAGCGGATACTATCGGAGTTGTCACAAGGAGCCACCGAAACTCAGTTCTCATTTCAATGGCAGGTATGTTCTTATCTAGCTTCAACAGACACACATAAAAACACAAGACAACAAAAGATACAGCAGGTGAAAATAAAAAAGTGAGATAATGCCTGGGAGTTACTGGGCTTCTGGTGCCCGCCAGACCCCTAGGCTCTGAGAAACAAAGGCACAGCAGTCCTTTCTCATTGAATTGGCATTCAACCAGGGGGTGGATAGAGTGTGTCACCTGGTAACCAGGACATTCCTACTTCAATTGCGGCCTGATGGATACAGCTGGTTCTGTATGGCAACCGCTTATCAGTCTACCAATAGTTTATAGGGCCTTGATGAGGATCAGTCAAAGTCTCACAGATACACAGCTATCAGCACATATGACAAACACTGAAGTTGTTTTTATGGTTCATGGCTGGATTTTTTAGACGATTTTCATTCGTAATTTATGTGTGTTGCTGTAACAACCTTCGAGCACCGAACTGATGTTTCCCTTCACAGAGGAACAGATAACCTCCAAGCATTTAACCAACACACCCCATGCAGCTCGTTCTTAGAGACCAGGCAGCTGGGGCAAGAAAGAAATGGGCTGGGGATTATTATGATTAATAACTATTACATCCACAAGCTCAATATACCCTCTAGTGGGCATACCTTGAGATGCAGGTGCCAGAGAGTAAGAAGAGATAGTCTTTCATTAGTCCCACAGTGGCGATATTCACAGTAAACTGACAGATTGACTAACTCACTATGATCTATTGTAATAAAAAAAATGGTGTAATTCTGTAGTTTTGTTACAAGTTTGGACACAATTGATGATGTCCACCAGAAGGAAATATAAGAATTTATAATTTTACCAAAAAAAAGCCTAAAAATAATCCAAACATAACTGAAGATTTAAGAAAAAAAAAAAAGAATGAAATATAATTAGGGAAAAAAGAATTCCGACGAAAAGTTAATATTCATAAGAAAAACTGCATTATAGGACCCTTTTTGTCTTTAAGCCTTCTGAATAAAAGTAAATTCAAACTATGGGTAATTTCATTATCTTTTTATGAGGGTGCGTATGAACGCCAGCCTCAACATTCAGGATAAGGAAGCCTAATCTTCAGAATCAAAAAGATAAAAAACAGGCTGATGTGTCTTCTCCCTTTGTTCTCAATTTGTTTTTGCTTTTTGAGATCTTCCTTGAGCTGTTTCATCAGCCTGATCAATTTATCCTGACTTTCTCCAACCCGCAATACCGTTTTGTTAAAATTCAGGTGAGTTTAAAACTCTTGCGGCCACCATCCACTGAATTTCATTTTGCCGACTCCAGACTTCTGTTAACTGCATATGAAGTCTTGGAATCGGGCAGCACTTTGAGCTTCCTGTCTAAAATAAACATGTGGCAAACTATTACTGGAAGCTCATCAACAATGGGGGGTGGGGTGATAAGGCCAGAAGAAACTGGATGTGGAGGCCTACAGTTTGTACGTGTGTGTATGTGTGTGTGGTAGTGTGTGCAGCCTGTGATTATGTTATGTAATTTCCACTCAAGGTAACAGGGCTTTGCATCGGGCAGCTGAAAACGCTCATTCTCTACTTTTCGTTTATTTCTCCAACAATTCCATCCTTCCTGATGTTAAACAAGCGCTTATCTATTTGCGGCAGGGATCTTTTTTGTCCCATGTGCACTGACATTGCTGATGCCCCCCCACCCTTCCTCATCCCTAAAGGATGAAACAACAAACGTCAGTCTGGTATCCTCAAGGCAAAACTCTCTGGGATGAGGAACTCAGCAATTTGGGGCACAAAATAGTCGTTAAATGGATTTCCCCTTGTAGAAGCCAAAACAAACCTCAGGTCTCAGTTTCAGTTAACTTCATATCCCAGCATTCTCTACAGTTGTAGCTAAAAATAAAAAAGGCAGAAACTTTCTGAGGCAACGTTTTACTGTCTGAACAAGAATCTGGCTGTACTGGTTACACAAGTTCTAAAAACAGAAAAGAAAACATAATTGGAAGATGGATGAAGGGGTAATAATTAGTCTAAATGTTTCTGTGCCTTAATGAACAACTGTTTCTTTATCGCAGAGTCTTGAAAATATCAGATTTCAAAGAATGCTCTATGTTCACCAGCCAATGATGGACAATAGAAGCTTCAATTTGAAAGGGAATGGCTGTTACTTTGGATTAATAAAAGCAAACTCTTTCAGTTTTTATGTATACTCAAACCAAGGTTTTTTTTCTGATGAAACCAACCTAGGTGAAAACTACAGGCACAGATTAGGCTGCTGCAGACACAGAGAGAGCAGTCCCCCCCTGCCAGACCTTCATAGTTTGGATTTACCAACATGAAAAAGAGAGGCAAAAAAAGAAACACACTTTTGTTTTGGAAACACAGTCACTCAGCTAGGTTTAGGAAAACAAGACTTCAGCTAAAATTGTGGGACTGGACACTATGGCAGCTTTTCCTTTCATCCAACATCTTATGACCACAAAAGGATGAAAAAGAAAAAAAACGGAGAAGGTCCTGGAATTCAGGTCCTTAAAGTGCCGGTTCCGGTTCCCCAGCCAATTTTCAAGGGTCACCCAGGGTAAAGTTTGACTTTTGAGCTTTTTTTCATCTCATCTCCTGTGTCTATTAAGCTATTCTTTAATTTACAGCTTAAAATTCAAAGATTAGACTCTGTATTACACACCTCTGACTTTGGACCATTGATTACTCTGGTGATAGATAAATTCTTACAACACAATTAACATGAACATGACTTCAGTTTTGAAAAGTGAAACTAGACACAACCATAAAGTTTTAGAACCACTCGCCCTATTAATGGAGAAAATCCTTGTAAGGAAAATGCTTGCCGGACATTTATCTCCTGTTCAGATGGGTATCCTTCTTGATTTGATTCCATGATTATGTTTGCAAGGCTCCAACCACTTAACACTAAAATTAACCCAGAACAAAAAGAATTGCATTAATTTAGAGGCTGAAATGAAACTTGGTTCTCCCTGTGTGTCATGAAAGCAAACAGAGAAGTCTTTTTCCTCAGCAGTGATTGGACTCCATTACCGGTAGTAGCTTTCAGAATATACCAAATCATATATTGTGGTGGACACTGAGGGCCGTGGCCTCTCACCCCATTGGACTGGGGCCTGGGGGCGTGGCTTAGCTCGGAGGCTTATATCTGAGCGCCCCGGAAGTTTTCAGTTGGTGTTATAGTAGTATGGTGGTGCTTGATAACAAACACAATCTCTCATTCAAGACTCCAAGGCTTCATCATCAATTATTCCTCGCCGAGCGCCACATTTGGTGACCCCGACGTGATGCAGCCTCGGAGATATCTGAAGTTGACCGCTACTCCCTTGGCCCCCGGAATCCAGCTAACGCACGCAAGTACCTGCGCGACGTCATCATCAGATACCGGTGCTTGCCCTGCCGGCGGTACGATGGGGGCGCGAACCGCTGCGGTCAGACCAAGCAAGTTGGCCGGACGCCAGATTGTAGGACCAAGTCCGAGGAGGTGTGTGATTCCACCTCAGCCACATCGGCGTAACACGCTCGGCCATCCGCGCCCGCCGTGACTGTCCGGCTACTGGACTTCTGGCAGAGCGGCCTCGATGCTTGGTTTCAGCATGTGGAGGCGCTTTTCCATCTGTGGGGAATTTTTGCAGATGACACCAGCTACTTTTTGGTTGTCATTGCGCTGAACCGGCACTCGACTCAGCAAGCCATGGAGCTGTTGCGCAACCCTCCGCTGACAGGTAGATACACCGCGCTCAAAAGTCTACGGATCCGGAGGTACAGCCTGTCCGCCTGCTCCCGATTACAGATAAGCGGCGGAAGATGGATGGATAGGTGGATGGATATCAAAGGGTCACTTATAAATTTTGCCCATGGTACTTTTGACATTTCCACTGCAGTTCTTCATATGGCCGCCTTTATTGTCCAGCATAGGTAGCAGTTTATCCTTTTTTATATTAACACACTCATGTACTATGCTTTCACACATTCGCCAGGAAAAACTGCAAGAAATCCCCACCAAAAAAACTTGGCCCCATCATTTTATCTCCAAAACATTGACTGCTGAGCTAACAGATCTGACAAAAAAAACAAAAAAATGTATCTGCAGTAAATAATGCCAATTTGTGACAAAAGGTTTCTTCCAAAACTTTCCCTTGTGTGAAGCGAGACACGTGATCAGACTGTGATAAAAGAGCAGTTAAGAGTCTGCTGGCAGTGTGAGAAGCCTGCATGGTCGCCTGGTGGCTCAGACACTGCTATCACTTAGCCTCAATAGTTGGAAGGTTCTTCAATGTTTTAAGGAACCCTGATGTCCTATCGTCCAGCTGTGGGTCCAATGTAAGTTGCGTCAATTTTTTTAAATTCTGCTCTAATTTCGTAACATTTTTTAGTCTTCTCCAGCCAAGGTAAGTGAATGACAAGCAATAAAATGTCCCCTGTGCACTTAAAAAAAGTCCTTGATACAGAAAACATATAAGACACTGAAAATACAGACGAAAAAACCTAAAGTATGTATCAAAATATTGTCTTTCAAGCCATAACTGAATATCCAGAATTCATCAGTCGGATCCTTTTTCACTGCATAACATGCAAAACAAAGACTACATAACCGGGTCAACACAAAAAAAGTCAATTTGATTACCTTGCCTTCAGCGAGAACAACACACCCCCTGTCTATCATTCCTTTCCAAATGTAACATAATCTTGAAAATATACTGGAGGGCAGTCTGAGGAAAAATGTACTTTTGCTCTGGGCCAAACCAACAAACCTTGTGCAGTCAAAGATTTATTTTTGGAGAAGCGCAGACGGTTCTAGCATGACATCAGGACGACATAGCAATGGTCGAGGCCAGCTGCTGGGAAGAAAAGCTCAGAGACAATAGGTTTTCTTCTTCAGCTCAGGTTAATTCTCTCTGCCATGTCAGGCACGCAGCTCCCATGCAGACAAGTTTCGGCTACATTGAAACTGTGGACTTTATTGTCTAATTAAATACTTCTGACTTCTCTTTGCACCTGCAGACTCAAAACACACCAAGCTCCTGCAGTTTCAAACCAAGGGAGGGAATGTGGGTCATTCAGAAGCTGAGGCAGGGAGAATATCTGACCAGGATATGGAACTACTGTTCTCCAGGGGGGTCTGAATTACCGATTGCTGTCACAATATTTCCTCAGAGTGAGAGTGAAATGACAGGGTTTTAGGGGGGAAGGGATGTTGCTAGTTGAAGGTATGAGGTTTTCTGCCCCTCCTGGTAGGTATCAAGCATGTTCTTCCTCGAGAACTATATAAAATTGACAATCGTACTAATATTAATCTAACTGTGATGTGTTTGCTGGTTGGGGTCTTCTGGACTTTGTCAAATATCTATGTTTTGGGAAATATCTGTGGCGTGTATGGAGGAAAAAAAAAAAAAAAAAAAAAAAATGACACAAAAAGATCAGAAGAAAATATATATTTTCAAGGGATTTAGTTGAGAAATCTGAATAAAATTTGAAAAAAAATACAACAAAAATGAGCATATTTCCTCATATACGGACAAGAAATTGTCCAAAAAGAAGACGGATAACTGAAAACTAACATGACAAAAAAAAAAAAATCAAAATGAAATAAATTAGCTGATTGCAGCATGAGATTATCAAGTCAAAGGAAGCTGAAATTTTTCTTGAAGCTATAAATGTGTGGCTGTTTTCTGTAGGCTGAAGAAAAACCAACAAAATAGCCCAGTATCTAAGGAGAAACTTGGCTAAGAGAAGTAAACAATAGAAACAGTTAAAAGTCTGTACGGTGTCCTCGATTATCAAGAAAATCGTCTTCAAATAACATGTGTTATTAGTAAAAGAGTTACATTTAGTCGAGACTAACAACTGGTGTGCCCCCTTTTGAATGCTTCAACTCTCTGCAGACAGAGGGGGGTCAGCCATCTCATCAGAAAAAGAAAAAAACAGAGTGATTTTGGACTTGTGGCCCGCAGGCTTCAGCAGGGTCACCCCAGAAATGTGCAATAAACTCCAAGGGGTTTTCAGAAGCAGCCAGAAGTCCGAGGTGAGAAGGCCAGAGGGAGGGAGTCGGCACAAAGCACCACCCCTGGGTAAAGCTGTTTGTTATTCATGAGAAAACACTCTTTTTCTACCTCTCAGCGTTGTGAGACTCTGGGAAAAATGAAAGCGCTGCTCTGGACAAATGAGCTGCTTTCTCTCGAGGATGCGCTCGTCACCACCAATCCTCAGTCGTCCACAACCCGACGCCCTGCTGCAGCTTATCTTGCTCGACAGGGGGGAATTAATTCCCCCCTAAAAAGACAAGGAGAGTTGGATTTGGACAGTAAGATGTGAGGAGGAGGAGGGGCGGGGGTGGGGGGGGTGGGAACGTAATGGGCTGAGCAGAGGAATTAGTTCAGTATTTCGATAATAGACATCCTTGGAAGTGGCCCAACAGCTCATCAGGGTGGGAAGGGGAGGATGAGGAGGGGGTGGGGGCGAGGGAGGGCAGAGAAAGGAATGAAGACAAAGAGTCCAGAGGAAAAGAATGTGTACTCAGGCAAGTGCTGAGGCCAAAACTCAGGCTTGTCCAGCTCAAACGTAAATCTTGAAAATCCCAGAGACGAATGTATTTTGTACTTTTTTGTCAAGTCACTGTGCCCTCAGGCATCACACGCACAACACACAAAACACAAACACACAGCATTACCATGTATGGGAACTCTCAAGTGCCACTTCTGCACGAAGAGTCAGTTCATTCATCCAGTCAAAAGAATTTGAATAAAAGGAGTGAGACACGGCACAGCTTCTCCTTCCTCAGCCATGCTCTCCGAGCTGCATGCTCAGTTTTGAGCATTTCTTGTACAGCTTTTTCTCCTGTCTTTCGGATGGGTTCTGGTATCTTCTTTGAGGAGATGTTTTGGTCATTTCAGTCAATCATTGTATTTTGGTTATTTTCAGAGGTGACTAATGGGATTTTTCAAGGGTAATTACCGGACCATAGCCTTCGTCTGAATAAAAACGTTAAAATCATTCCTACAAATACAATTTTTCATTTTGAAATGAGACTTGATGTCACCTCTCGACAAGAGAGAGTGCATGCGGTCATAACAGCAAGTAAAGACAACCCTTACTGTTCTATCATTATTACACTTTTAGGCGTTCTTTGAGGCACTACTTTTAGCCAGAAGGTGGGGAAGGAGAAGGCTGCCAAACCTGACAGATCACGGCCCTCAGAACCGTCTAATCTATCCTGATCCCAAGTGTCTGGAGATTTGATACAGACTGATTTATTAATTCTGAAAAGAAAAAGAAAAAGGACTGACACTGTCAGGTCAGATTAGACGGGTTCAGACTTTCATTGCAAGAACAGAGTACGAGAAACAGTTGACCCCTGTGTCAGTGACCGCAGGAGCTGGGAGTGCTGAACCCATGTGA
This sequence comes from Fistularia tabacaria, assembly GCA_901007705.1. Classification (NCBI taxonomy): domain Eukaryota; kingdom Metazoa; phylum Chordata; class Actinopteri; order Syngnathiformes; family Fistulariidae; genus Fistularia; species Fistularia tabacaria. The sequence goes on from CAAKHD010014160.1 coordinate 26,555, forward strand.
CACAACGGATTGTCAAGGGACTAAATATACATAATTCATTATTCGTTATCTGTAACTGCATTCAGGGTCCCGGGGGTGAAGGAGTCTATCCTATCCTATCATTGGGCAAGAGGCACGGTACACCTATCGCTAGTCGATTGCTGACCCACATATAGAGACGTACAAGAATTTACTCTCTCATTCACACATCTGCACAATTTCGGGTCTCCAATTGATCTGCTGCATGTTTTTTGACTGTGGAAGGAAATCCACAAAGATGTGGGGAGAACATGCAAGCTACAGATGGAAGGCACGCTATCAGGATTGAACCAGAGACCTTCTTGCTGTGCGGCAGAAGTGCTAACCACTGCCCTGGCCCACTAAATAAAGCGTCAATGTAGAATAAAGACAGACTTAATGGTGCTTAATATTCCTCAGTGCAAACTTAACAAGGAACCTGGTTCCCATTGTAGCCCTTCTGCCAACCTTACACGAGCCTGACAAGTGCAATCTTGCACTCAGCAGAGACACTGTCTTTCACTTGTGGTTCTACTGTATATGTGCATGAACTTTTTGAATCTTTGTTATGATGTCGCAGTTTTTGCATCTCAGTCTTAAAAAAGTTAATGATTTTTAATTTGTGTGACTTTTTAATAGGTTATAGTTTTTGTGCTTGTTTTTTGTTGACTTTTGATTTTTTTTTAGTATTCGGGGATCGCAGCAACTCCAGCTCTCAGTCAAATAACAGACACAAGATTTACTTCATCCTCAATGTCCCCCCCGGAGAGGAAAACAACCAATTCGTTAAATAACACGGCTCCTGATTCAAAAATTAGTCCCTCTCCTGATGACAAAACAGCTGATCTCGTGCAAGGGTGCAGTTACATAAGAGCACATGCACTGTATGACTATGTAATATACCTCCAGGTCAGATCGATCCCCATCATAAATTACTCTCTGCTCATGCGGCCTTGATTTACTCGGATTTCATGGCAGCCATTCAGACGGCGGCAATGGAACGAGGACGCGCTGCACTATGCAAGGCCTCCCTCGCAAGAACCTCCTGCACGCGAGGACCCCAGTCCCAAGCTGAAAAACCTCGCTGAAACAGACGGCATCAAAGTGAAGTCGACCATTTTTTGTCCTGAGAGGGGGGGTGGCAAACTAACATTGCAAACAGCCAAGGAGTTGAATCTTAACAGACTACTAAAGGGTGGGGATGAAATATTTCCTTCTCAGCTATTTCAGAGGAGCCGGAGTGCTTTCCTGATCACAAAGGGTGGGTGATAGAGATGAATAACATAAAAAAATGCACTAAAATACCTGAAAAATGAACCCTAAATATATTAGATCCTCGTAAGATAATGATTCATATCAAATAAAATAATTGTACTTAGATACCCACTGCTCCTCATATATTTTTTGTTCCACCAAATAGGGTATTTTTTATGGTATTGCCCAATTGTGTCACTGTTATCCACTTATATTTACACAGAACACACTTTGACTCAGTCTTGCCAAACAAAGTAGGTGACTGGAGGCAAAACACAGTCACCTGCCACCATCTAAGCAATGGGATCCCCCCAACCATTCAAAGGCTAACATCCCAATTCAAAATTGTGGGGTGGGGAATGGGTGACCTTTCAGAGGACCTACCTTTATTTGGCAGTAGCGGTATCGTAGTCACTGACCGTTTCCATGGCTCTTGAACACACACATTTTCTTCTGTCTTGTGCTACGATTTGGACTACACCTTTTCAGAAACAAGTATCAACAAGGTAAGTCACAAGGAAAATCCCTCACGACAACTGCTATATTTATTCAGCCCAAGCTGTGTAATAACCCCATTATAAGCAAACAAAGCCCCCCATGATGAGTAAGATTATATACAGAGTGAGGGGTCTAAACTAATGATTATCACACTTACATGCTACACATCCTTTACAGGGGATTTTGTGGTAGCATTAAGAGTTCATGCACTGTGTATTTTTCAGCAGGGGGTAGGGGTGCTGTGGGGTCCACCTCGCCTGCTCACACAGCAGCACAATACTCAGATATACAGTATCGGAAACTGCTAAAGCGTGTTTTGCATTCCAGCAGGAGAGAGTGAGGCAGGGTCATTGTGTACAGTGTCCATTGTGTTTGTCCACTGGCAGACACCAAACCAGACCATGAGTCATGCTAAGCACCGTCTGAACTCGACCACCATCTCCACCAGCAGCTTAAAGCCTGCTCAAACCAACAGTCTCTGAATCAGAAAGTCCAGATGCTTGGTAAAATCATTATTTTACAACCCTATAGGCATGACAAACAAAAGATATGACTCATCTCTATGAGCCCCTGAAGAGAACGAAAGCAGTTAAGTAAACAGTGTATCACTGCCAAGAACATGTCTCCCAGAGAAATCCCTGCAAAAAGTACAATTCTCTTTTATGCCAGCCACTCATTGTGTATAAAAGTGATTTTCATGGCAGTGCTCTGAATGACAGCTTAGAACAACAGCCTCCACCAGAATGTATATCATTAACAATACAAAGTATTGGAGAGGAAAGAGGCAGGAGAGTGATCTGTCCCACAGAAAGAGATCATACAGCTATTAAAAAAAAAAGCAATTTAAAAAAATGAACAGGGGAGCAGATTTAATGTTTTTGACTGTGAGAGAAGTCTTGGGTCATTGATTTTTCATTTTAAAACTGTGTTTTAAAGAAAAAAAACTCCTCATAGATGATCTCTTTTTTCATCTCTATGAACATGGACAAGCATGTCATGCTTGGGTTATCAAAGTAAGTAGGTCTTTTTTTGTGCTACTAAAATTATATTACGACACACTCTCTTGATTTAAGATCCACTACACAACAGCAAAGGAACAGAGCAGTCTCATAGCCTTTTTATTAAAACAAGCTTTAAATATATTGTTTTATTCAAAAAAAATGTTTTGTTCCTTATTTATTTCTTCCAAGACTTCAAGACTTCATTTGATGGTAGCCATTCAGATGGCGGCAATGGATGCACAACAAGGACGCGCTGCGCCATGCAGGGGATTTTTCAGCCCAGTTGTAGCTCTTGTTCATAATTTTCTCTCCAAATGCCCAAGACAGAAGTATTCAGAAAATAAATAAAACATTCATAATATTCCCGCCGAGGGATCTAACATTGCTGTGATCAGCACAGTTGACAGTTAAGAGAGAAGAACATGAATGACAGTAAATGAGAGGGCCAGGGAACAGAACCCCAAGAGAAACAAACATGGAGGATATTACAAGCGCTGCTCGAACTCCACTGAATGTTACAGGTCACAAGTTGTTTTGTTGTGACATATCGCCGAACTGGGGGTGTCTTATCCTTACTCCACCTCCTCTCTGCGAGACACTGGGAAGCCAAAGCTGTTATGTTGATCCCTTCTACAGCTGTCTAATTACAGCAGCCCTGGCTCACAACATCATATCCTTGAACCTTAAGATAATCATGCTTTCGCATAAGAGCAGTCCCCCCCCAAAAAATAGTGTCAATCAGCAGCAGTTTAAGAAAGCCAAATCGTGGCATCTGCTCACCCTTGAATCCGTTGCAGTCAGAGGCCAATGTGATGAGTGAAAATTCAATGCAGCATAGGGTAAACAGATGTTTTTTTATTCATATTGTCAACATTAAAATCTTAATTATTCAGCAGAAAGTCCTAAGAATTGTCCACATCACAGCACATGTTTGCATGTACAGCTCTTTTTTTTTTTTTTTTTTTTAAACCATGTTTCATCAATGGCAACCCTTTTTTTGACTGCTTCATCGGGAGTCGGAAATCAGTGGAAAGGGCAGAGGTGTGATGAATGCAGCTACACAGTAGGGGGCAACTGTACAAGCCCCCAATAAATCTACTGAGGGCTGACTGACTGGAAGCCTTGTGGTCGTGCCCACATTTACAGCTGCATTGTGTTTACTTTGACAGGCATCATTCTGAGATCCTGAGATTCATCTCCTTTCTGTGAAATGACCGAACACAAGGTAAGCGGTGGCAGCACCTGGAGTGAGTGCTGTTAAAACACAGGCCTTTTTGATTTTACAAAAACAAGGAAGGAATTTGAACACTAAAAAGACCAATTTATTTTCTTCTTATAAATGCTGGTTGCACTTTTCTCCTGACTTTCTTTAAGAAAGGCACTTCACCCAGGGAGTGTTGGTAAGGAGTGATAGAATCTGCCCTTCTCCAGACAGCTCAAAAGGCGGTTCTTTGTAACCAACGATCTGGCTTGTCAGGTTTGTTGAGCAATGCTCAAAGTGAAGGTTCCCTCTTGTTATCCGTCCAACAGAAACCTTGCTGTGCTCCAGTGACTGTGGTGACACAGTAAAACTGCACTCTTGGTTCCCGCACGCATGCACACCTTGAATCGCACCTGCCCTATAACACAAGACTGTCTTACCACATGCGTCACTATCCAGCCAATACAGGCAACGAACAAGTGTATGCCAAAAACAAGAAGGACCAGTCAACAGTACCAGTGCCAGAGCCAGTGACAGAGATGAACTTCATGCCAAGAGTTCATGAATAACATCCAGGGCATAACAACAATTAAGTTAGACATTAATGGTTCTCACACCGTGGCCTCTAATAATCAATGCAGTCATCAACTTATAAAAAAAAAAAAAAAAGCAATGCCAGGCAGCCGTGGCTCATATTTGTCATTGGGCAGTGTGATGTCAGAATAACAAACGGGAAAATTCAGTCATGAAAGCATTTGAGTATTTCAAAGGAAACCTGTGAAACAGACAATCCCAAACTTTACCTGAAAAAACATGCATTGACTTAGTAGTGATGACACCAGCTCTGGAAAAACGACCACCTTAAGGTGTCAAGGTGTTAAAGACTGGGACAGAGTTATGAGAAATGTGCTTTTTGTGGCACTGCCCCACTGACCTGGAATGCACAACAGAAAACTGAACTTGGGAGTCTTCGCTCATTCTTGACATGTTTAAATGTGTATTAAAAATCAGCTTGTAAAGATCAATGCCAATGTGTCCATGTAGACTTTTTCTTCTGCACAAGTAGTATTCAGTCTTGATCTGTCTTGGTTTGTCAATTTTAGGCAAAAATTATTTAGACTTTAAATTCCTGACGAAACAAGGAAGTTTAATGGGATGATCTTGGAATTTAGGCCACAGCTTTCTGCTGTTTACACCGTCAACATAATTGCATATAACTGCAGATCCAGGGGTTTAAATGATTAATAAAGACAATTACCAAATTACCACATCTAATGAAAAGGAATGTTTTTAAGCTTTTAATCAAAGTCATTGAATAATCAGCTTAAAATGACCAGTGCATAACTTGTACTCTTTTTGTCCTGTGTAAAATTGAGACAAGCTAGCATGTGGAGGCTAACATGAACTACATCTTGGACCAAACAGTCAGTGACTTTCTGAACTCAATGACACAAAAATGGATGGATTAGGAATTTTGACATGACTAGCAATGGACCATCAAGGACTGATGGCCACAAGACTCTTCAGTCTCACAATACGGGCTCTAACATTTATTAATACTAGTCTGAATAAGTGCAGCTAATAAATTGTAAAGGAATATAAAGAGTTCAAGGCCCGCAGTCTTTGTAAAACAAACATAGAATATACTTCATTTTGCTTGACTTTGACAGCTACATCTATATTACCCAATGGCTTTCCAGTAAATTTCGCGGTTGTACATTTCTCTCCATGTAGACAATGATGTAAAATCCAGATGAGAGGCCGCAGAGGTTTCAAGAACATGAAAACCAAGTCTGAGGGCTTCAAGTAACCATCCACCCCCAACCCCCCACCCCATCTCCTCAGCAAATTTTTAACCTCCCTTCTTGGCATGTGCATGTATGCATACACGCGCACGTCCCCAGTTCGATTCCCGGCTCCACCGAGCTCATCAAAATGTTTTTGAGCAAGACACTGAACAAAATAATCCCTTTCAAATGAAATACTCAGCAGCTGTACAAAAATGTTCAACATAGTTGCTTGTACCAGGGCAGCAAAACCATGCCCCAATGATGATGATCATGCTTTTTAGTAAAAATTGGGAAATGGTGTACAGAGGATTATTCCCTCGGACATTTAGAAGGACATCTTACTGTGTGTCAAAGATTGCAAACAAGCATAATTTCCTAATTTGCTTTTAAAAAACAAAAGGCATTAGGACATTGGCCTTTGAAAAAAGAGAGCTTGCTTTTCAAAAGATTTTATTCCATTTTTGTTGCTTAGCGTCTGAGTGTTAGAAGACAAGCTAGAGGAGACAGGAAACTTTGATAGGGTTTCGAAATTAGCATTGGAATGACATTTGCACATTTAAATGTCAACGAAGAAATGTACACAATGAAACAGTAATTTGAAGATTTTGTCACGGGAAAACTTATACTATGACAGATTTATGTTTCTGTAAGTACTTCTGCTTGTAATAGATGAAGAATACCAACAGATTTCTGCATGCGTAGGTTTTTTTGTGTGACTTGCAGGTGTGAGATGAGAGGGACTGGTCCCTTGGTTCTGGTGAAACTGGTTTCAGGCTGCTCTAGTCAAACAAAGATCAAAGCTTTGTGAGTTTGGCATGTTTGAGCCCCTTTCATAACTTGCTTTCAAGGTTTAATACCATTGCTGTGTTTTCAATATTGTTTTCTTCAGAAGTGCAACTCAACGTGGCCTTCCAGAAACAGCTACAGGGTACAAAAAGTGGGCTGTATTTTTAAATATTGAGGCAAGTACACAAGTAGAAAATTAAGTCAATCTGCCTGTGTTGAAAATATTTTCGACAATCCACTCGAGCCTAAATTACCAAATAAATCCTCATATGTCTCGTTCTAACAGATGTGATTTGTTTTCATTCAAGGGCAACATACATACCAAGAGCACCACTTGAGGGGAGTATTAATTTTCCCTTTTTTGAGTTTGTGATAGTGAAGGTTTGTTTGGTGAGAAATGACAAGCCTAATTGCCGCAAACAAAAGATATAAAACTGGCCCAACTCCAGAGCATCATCAACAGAGAGACAAGATTCCTGTCTTTTTCCTTCTGCAATCCAAGGCAGATAGAATCATGATTGTCCATCACTCCGCAGTCCACAGGTTGGGGTTGGATGAGTAATAACTAGCAGGTCTGGAAACAGGGTAACAGTCACGCTTGTCAGGCGGCAGTTTTGAGCTGGATCCACAGTGACATAACATCCATAGAAGCAGTGCGTGAAAAACCTGTTGCACCAGCGACAGAATCAGTCTGTTGGTGTTCATTCACTCATATAAAACAGAACTGGGGGCTTATTGTCCCTCATACAATCACAGGAGAGAGGGTGTGGGCCTCCGCCACCATGACGAGCATTCAGGCTAATGACACTTTTCAAATGCCACTGATTCAGCAAAAAAAAAAAAAAACTGAATAAATCATTGACCCTATACAGGATGAAGAGATTTCACAAAACCAGCCTGATATGGCTGTCAAATTGTTAATCCAGATGCGTTGCTAGCCTGCTCCCACAGTTGCTGCTACTTTAACCTGGTGACTACCTAGGCTTCTGCCATGGTAATTAATTACACACCTGCATGCAATGAGCAACTTCCCATCCTGTTGGCTTTGCAGTTCTAAGACGCCTTCATGTTTGTCTGTGACATGCAGACAAAACTAACAGACAGTCAGACAGTCACTCTTCAACCTCCTGCCAACACTCTGCACCCGCCCTTCACAGAGCTGTGGCCCCGACCCCACCAACCAGAAATCAACCTCTACTTAAATACTCAGGTAAAAAAAAAAAAAAAAAAAAAAAAAAAAAAATTTTCAAGAAACAAAAAAAAAAAAAAAAAAAAACACATATAAAAAAAAAAA
>CAAKHD010014160.1:42008-101140 GCA_901007705.1 Fistularia tabacaria
CGTCGGCAATCTGCAGCAATTATTTCTCAACACACACACACCACACACACACACACACACACACACACCTTCCCTGAACCTCTAACCTCTCTAAGGAATTAAAAAAGGAACAAAAAAAAACAACAACCCCAACGCAAGCGGAGTTTGACTTGAAGTATAAATACGCAATTTTGGCTGCCATGAATTAACAATGACCGCACTTTTATTCAACATCTAGAGAATGTAACCCCCTGGAACTCCCACCTTTTTTCATTCTCTAATAACCAAGGAGGGATCAGCCATCAGCTTAATAGGGGAAAAAAGAATTAATCTAAATTTTGAAAGGTGATGCATTGCCTTCTACCTGTCAGGACCTCTACATCATGATAAGATAAAAAAAGATTGATTTATTTCCCTTTAAAGAAAATAAAGGAAGATATTCTGTTTGAACCTGTCCTAGCTCTTCATGGAATTAAATTCTTGTTTTTTTTTATACCAAATCCTGGAAGAAACTAAAAATAAAGTTACTGTCATTTAATAATCATTGTCTCCAATATACTCACGTTGGGAATCGCATTAGGATACAGACTTTTCTTTAGTATACGCATTGAGCGGGCAAAATAATCAAACATACCTCATTGAGTTCAGCTTGTTACACAATTCTGTGTACCGCTGAGATCCAGACTTCATGTCTAGGCTCCAAACATCAAGTCTGCAAAGCTGAAAGCAAATTTTCAGCAAATCTTTTTAAAAAGCAAAGTTCAGACCAAGCCTGTATGCTTTTTGGGAAAACTATTATTGATTAATAATTTGCTGGCAGGGTGTTTTTATAATACCATAGGATTTCATAGTTAGCTAGTGGAAGGCTTTTAACACACCACAAAGTGTTGCAAGGACAAAATTAAAATACTTAAATCCATTTAAAAGTCCATGGTTCATAATTCCACAACATAGAACATGAATGCCATGGCAACTTCGCTCTGCATGGTGTCAGCAGCGAATGACAGACTGCGGCAACAAGGATTTATTTCAAACCAATATACATTTTTTGAGTCAATTACAAAGCTGTGATGTTGCGTCACTGAAAATTTAGTTTTTTTTGTAGAATTTACAAAGTTACAAAGGTTTCTTTTTTCCTAAATTTCCAGTCATTTCTAGGTATATTTTACCATTTAATTCCCAATTTTCTGATTTTTAAAGAATTCATGTCATTTCTTCATATTTTTCCAAATGATGTGTGGTTTCCATTTACATAGCACTTTCACCCCTTGCAGAGCTTCATACTCAATAACATGCACACAGGCTCCAATACCAGTTGGGGCAGAGTTGCCATGCAAGGTGCTAACCAGGCCATTGAGAGCAACTGGGGGTTCAGTATCTTGCCCATGGACGCATTGGCATGCAGACAGGAGGATCAAACTGCTAGCTTGTGATAGGAGGGACGCCTACTCTACCAACTGAGCCACGGCTGCCCCCCGATAATTTCTTCCAAATTATGTGGCAACGTCAGGGTTCAGAATGAAGGGAAGATCCTGGGATAAATCCTTAAAATATGTTTTATGTTGTGTTGTGTTGTGTACTAAATGGCATTGTGCCCCCTTTTATTGCAGAACTGCGATTTCCAATTTTCAGGAGATATCTTTCAAAATCTTTGGTCAGCCATATTTCAAAACTCCAAATTTCAAGCTGCCCACCTGTTAAAAGTCTACCCCTCTCAGGTGATTTTCCAGTCATATCAAAAATTTGAAAAAAAAAAAAAAAAGAAAAGACAAAAAAAAGCATGATGACTGAATGAGTGATAAAGCCACACACACACACACACACACACACACACACACACACACACACACACACACACACACACACACACACACACACACACACGTGCGCGCACGCACGCACGCACGCACACACACACTTCAGATTCTCAAAGCTCAGCCTATCACTTGACTAACACCGCCCCCCCAGCAGTGACCTCTTGGAGCTATCTAACACAAGCCTGTATCCTGACCAGCCTTCAAACAGCCCAGTGTCTAATAACAGGATGTGGAGCAAAAAAAACGGTCGCTGGTCAAACACTAGGCAGCAAGGCCCCAGGGGGGCGCCACCTACACCTCTCGGTGGTTAGTTAGCACGCAATGTGGAAGCAAGGTGGACCCAGGCTTCTTTTCCACTCCCAGAAATCTTTTTACAGACCTTTCTGGTCAGGCTGCTATCTATAACTTTATCCCTCATTTTCATGTTTACTTCCGGTCATTTGTCTATAGTGAATGTTTTAATGGAATTCAAACTAATTTTTTGATGGTTTCCTGGCAGTTTCAAGGTTGATTGTATCTTTCACGTTGTTATATCCTAATTTTAAATTAATTTTCCGATACCATTATTAACTAACCTGAAAGTTATTTTTACTCAATTTAGCCAGCTGCCAAGCGTCAAATTAATTTCTCATTTTGAGGTCATTTTTGTGGATTTTCAAGAACTTTCAAACGACCATTCAGGGTTATCTTTTGGGATTTTTAATTAGCCCTTTTTTGTAATTTTTTCATCATTTTCAGGTAATTTGTTTTGTTTTGTTTTTTTCTGATTTTGCTGATCCACAAATACAGTTTCCATTTCCCAAAATTTCAAAGTTGTTTCGAGTACCTTGGATTCATATCTGTTCGTTTTTTAGATTTTTTTCCCAAAATCAATTTGTAAGTAGCTTCTTCCCTGTTTTAAAAATAGCTGAATAACTTGCCATTTTTCCTCTATTTCCCAACAATGACAAATAAATCAACTGCTTGGTGCGACGCATGAGCCATTATCCTGATGACGAGGTAAAAAAAAAGTGTGTGTGTGTGTGTGTGTGTGTGTGTGTGTGTGTGTGTGTGTGTTGTACATATATATTGCAGAGTGTTGTCAAACGTGTGTGATTGACTTTAATCACATCTCAGTCTTCGCTGCCTGCCACCATATCAGAGTTCCTGCATAAGCCTGAACCACAGGAATAAGACTAGAGAGTCACATGATTTAAACATGCACACCACCAACACATGCACACCACCTTCCCACTCCTCGCTTTCTTCCCAAACATCTGCGGGTTGCTTTCATTTCTCTCACCTTGGAGAGTGGATCAGAGTGGACATGCATGGGAGGAATTCAGATACATTTGGAAAACAAGGCCTGGGCTTCAGATTTGAATTATTTATGGATCTATGAAACACACACACGCACAATCCCAGGAATTATAAGTAAGAACGTTTTTTCAACATGGGGCAGAAACACTGAAACCTGAAAACTGAGGCAGGCCTGCTTGTTGTCATGGCGAATAAATAGATAAATGGGTTCAGCAGTATATTAAAGGTTGAAGTCAGAAATCTTGATGCGGAGCAGTGCATTCACGATTGGCCAGTCATTGACAGAAATCTGATACCATCACCAAGGTACAACTGGATTTGAATTGGCAATGTTGTGGTTAGTTCTTAAAATATTTCAAGAGATCGAGGACAATGATTTGTGGGGGAGTATCAGGGATATTTTCTGGAGTTTTGGCTCTCTAAACTACCCTAAAATCAGTGTGAAGTCAGACAACATTTTAAAAGTAAGGGGAGAAATGAAAAAAGACAATAAAGTAAAAACTGCAAAAAGGAATATCACACAAATTTGAAAACCAAAACGAAGAAATGGCTTCAAAGTAGAGGCATAAGCTTCACATACTATATACTGACGTACATAGCGATTTTGATCGATGTAGTGTGCACAGGAGAGGAAGTACGAGTAGGACACAAAATGACAAATCTGCCATGCATTCATTTATTGTGCATCATCATGCAGTGAGGGCGATAGTGTGTTTGGAGGTCAGAGGAAAAAGAATTTTCCATTTTTGGATGAGGGATGTCACAACCTACAAACTACCTAAATCACAGCCCCCCTCCCCCGCAGGAGTGCGTAGAGAAGCATAAAGATTTTTAAAAAGTGGTCAAAATATTTCTCCAACTGTGCAAACTAATACTGGGCTTGCCATTACACCGAAATACTCGCTCGATACACCCTCTTCCCCCCAGGTCAGCCTGGATCACGGTCGATCCGGCCCCGCAGCAGTTGTGGTTCGACTTACCTCGTTCGAGGGGATGCTGACGACACCTGTAGATCTCCGCTTCTCCCTCAGCTTCCTCTTCTCGATCTGCCCTTTGCCTTTCCGCGCGCTAGGGCCGGTGCTCTTTTTCTCTTTGCCCTTTCCAGGCGACGGGCTCTCCTTGTCGCTGTCGTTGCCCGCCGCGGGTTCGGGGGACGCGCACTGAGCCCGCTCCGTCTTCCACAGGCTGCCTGGCGGGGCGGCTGCTGCTGGGGGCCCGGGGTGGTTTGCTTCCTCCTCTGAAGTCTTGAGTGCGTTGCCGGAGGCGGACCGAGCCACCGAGTAGGACGAGGCGGAGGAAGGGAGGTAGTTCCCGGCGGTTGCGCTGCGCTCCGGGTTGTTGTTGAGCTCGGTGGCCGGTGGCGAAGCAGCGTGGCGGCCGCCTGCTCCCCCGCCGCCGCCACTGTTTGCGTTCCCGGCGCCAAGTGGAGCTCCGGTCGCCGCGGCAATGTCCCCCAGCATTTTGGCCCTCATCTTCTCCCGCTTCGCCTTCCACTCCTCCAAAAAGTCCGTCGTGGCGTTCGGCTTGAAGCCGCCCGTGGCCATGGTGGAAGCGACGATGGCTGAGAGCTGCCTTTCGCGCGCCGAGGCGGTGAGTGCGGAGTTGACGTGAAGTCTCGCGCCGCAGTCCTACAGGCACCGCATTCCTCGAGCGATTAACCCTGGGGTGGCTGCTCACAGGTAGGGGCTGGAGGAGGTGGAGGGGAAGCAGGGGCTCAGGACAAACCGAACTTCTGACAGGCTCACACATCTCCACAGACTTCAGACGGAAGCAATAAAAAGAAAAGTTCGCGGCGATTTTGTGTTTTCTTTTTAGATATAAGTTGCGGAGTTTTATCCGGTCAACGGGAACTTTCCGAAGTGTCGTCAATGTGTCCCGAGGCGCAAGGGGAAGGGACTCACCTGAGGCCAGTGGTGTCGTCGCTCCTCGGTGCGACAAGGTAAATCAGCTGGGCTCCTCGGTGCAACAAGGTAAATCAGCTGGGCTCCTCGGTGCAACAAGGTAAATCAGCTGGGCTCCTCGGTGCAACAAGGTAAATCAGCTGGGCTCCTCGGTGAATGGCGCTTGTCTCTCGTGCGTTGTGACTCGCGGCTGCGTGTTTCCCTGCCCCCTGTATCGCCGGCGAGCTGCGCCCGGAAATACACGAACACTTCCGAGTCCGGCCGAGAGGAAGAGACGCAGCTTAACTCAAGCGAAATCTTTTTTTTAGTCTGATTTATACCACGGTTAATAAAATTCAATACGAGACTTACAAAAATAATGAAGAAATAACAAAAAAGAATCTGTGGTATCGAAAATTGACTTAGATGATGAAGTGAAAGCATGATGATGTTTAGTCCATGTTAAGTTAAGAAGAAAGCAGGAAACAAGTTAGCATGTATATCCCCATTATAAAAATCAAAGCCGTGATTGGAGGTGAGAAGAGGTTAGGTGAAGGATTGGTTGTCTCTTTGTGGGGTCCTGTATTTGACAGGTAACCAGTTTGGGTAGAAGCCCCGCCTTTCAACCAGTGCCAGATGGAATTTGCTGTATCTCCACCCTAACCCTGTGTCTTGTATAGAGAGCGAATAATAGTCCTATTAATCATAATAATTATCATCATCATAATAGTGATATAAGCAAGAACCTACAATACGAATAGAATACTTTGTTGATTCTAATTCTGATATCATTTCTTGATACATTTCAGCTTATCAATTTCCATTATCAATCATTGTCAAGTGTTTTCTTGGCAACTCCACTTTTCGTCCGAGAGGCTTCTTCAGTTCTAATACACTGTTGGGATATTCTGTTAAATAAATGCTTGGGTTTGAGTTGGATGTTGGTCAGACCAAGAGTCAGACCCCCTCTGTCCAGTGACAGTCACCAGTTCTGACAAAGATGGTGGGGTTAGGGTTAACCCTAACCCTGTCTTTTCTGGCCAGAATGCAGACATTGCTGTCATTTAAGGAGTGACCCTTGTCTTTAAGGTGCGAGTTTCTGTAGAAACAGCAGTTATACTGGAAATAGGTGGTTTGTAAGTGGAGATCAAGAAGGGCACAGATATGGTCCATCCTAAGGTTGGTTCTGTTTACCAGGGTGTCGTCTTTTAGTGGACGATCCGTCACTGCTGTGACTGCATCCGACAGAAATGTATTTGAAGAGTAAAGTTATGTCAAAGCACATCATGGTTTCATCTGGAACCACTTTGATTTGTTTCACCCTGCAGTGTGTGGTATTACCAACACCCCACTCCATATCCAGAACTCTCAGGATTCTGGATATGGAATTAACAGACATCAACAGAGTGAAACAAATCAAACTGGATCCCTGAAGTACATTTAACAATCTCTCACTCCAACAAATGGGAAAATCTTACTTTTAGATAGATAGATAACAAGCAGACACCCAGCGTGTAGTGAAGACTAAACCAAATATCCTTCTGAATGATGTTACCTGACACTGACCTCGTGTGTCATTCCAAAGGCCTCCACTCCTCTGTGACACTCTCTTGCTTGGATGTTTGTCCTGTAAACCACAGAAATGTGTTTCCACGCGATTTGCATTCGTCTGCTTTGCCTTTGACAGCTACCCGTTTTCTGCAGAGGTGTGTTTTCTGGAGAACCAAACCCTCCCATGCAGATCCAACAGCCCAAGGCGGCGTGTGACTCAACCGGCCGGCTCCAACCGTGGGACAACCCAACCAGGGATGGGAGAAGACTGACGAGACAGTTAATGATGACATGAGTTTGTTGGCTGCGGCATTGCTCTCCCATGTCAATATTCTCAACCACCACTTCCTCATGGCAGAATGTTCCTGATTTGCGAAACTCATAGGTGGTAAATCAGTAAACATACAGGTAGGTGGAACTTCCTGCTGGCCATCTCTGTCTCCCTCCCATGTGGTCCAGCTTCTTTGTCGTCCCTGCTACACAGCCTTGTTCTTGTTCCGCTCTTCCTCCATCCTCGTCACCTCTGCCACCACCACCTCCTTCCTCTATTTGTGGTTGCCTTTGGAACAGAAGAAAGGCAACTCTCCCCATCTTAGTCCTCCAGAGACCTGTTTCGGAGAGGCACCTTGGCAATCCCAACCACTTTCGAATGAATAACTTGGCTTTTCTGTCCAACTTTATTTTCTTTACTTACCCTGCCAAGTGTTTTTTGACTGTGGAAGAGAGAAGGAGAACCTGGAGAGAACCCACAAGTGAGCACCAGAAAAACCTGGAGAGAACCTGGGAAGGACAACCCTGACAAAGAGAGCCCAGTCTAACCACTGAATTGGAACCACTGAACCTCACCTGACACTTACCTTACATGCTTTTGTATTGTCTTCTTTTGTGACTCTTATGAAGTACATAAAAACTAATTAAATTGAAAAAAAATATTACATGAACAGTAACATTTCCCTGGAGTGTTATTTCTTTGGGGTGTCAATGTTAACCAAGTCCAGCTGTGACGTCAGGTGACACTCAGTAGAAATATTCCTTTGCCACCATGAAATACCTAACATTTTAATAAGATTAAAGTTATTGGAAGAATGTGAAACATTCTGGTGCTATTTGCCATTTTTTTCCCCATCAGTATCTACTTTAAGTACCTTTGCTTGCGCTTCACACATGCGTGTTCAAAGATACCTGACATAGCGGTTCAGAGTACTCAAAAGTATTTAGAGGTTGAATTATTTGTAGCGTCACAGAATCAGTGCTCCAGTATCAGCTGATTTTATGACATTGGCAGGAACTACTACTACTACTACTTTCTGAAAGAGTTGTGATTTTTTGAAACTTTACTCTTTACACCCTTCAATTAAAATGCACTTCAGAGTAGCAAAAATTCAATTTTCGCAATAAATTTGGGGTTTACGTCCACTCATAGCATGTTACATTAAAATAAATCAAATTGGACAATTGATGAAAAGAATCTGTCTTTTTGTTGGGTTTCAAATGAGTGACCCTATTCCCAGCAGTGACTGCAGGCCCCACCTCCCGCCCGCTGCACTGCTGATAATGAAAAAGCTAAGGTGGGTGTGAGGTACCTCTCCTAAAAGTAAGCCTGGATCTTTGGACTCAGGTCACACTGCTGCATAGTTAGCATTTTTCTGTCTGCTGCAGAGGAGGAGGGAAAAAAAGTGAAGGGGCAAAAGGGTTGTCGCTGAGTCTTTCCTTCCATGCCAATCCAAACACCATTGCTTTCAAGTCCATCCCATTGAGCATTCCAGCATTCTCTTCCCACATGTAAACCAAACAGTAAATGTGACTTGATTTATTCAAAGTCATTCCCCGGAATGAAAGATTTAAAAAAAAAAAACAGCTGCACAGAGTATTTTGTAACCCATAATGTACTTGGGGCCAAGGCCCGTGAAACCAAGACACCCAGAGTGTGTGTCAAATGTAACTGTGTCCTTGCGTGTTTCAGTTCTTCTGACAGACAGTGTTTCACTCAGGTTAGGAGTGAGTTGTTCTGCACTCCCCCAGGAAAATTGTTTACCCAAGAGTAAGGAAGTATTTGAGAAATGCCTTGGTGGAGTCTCATGGAGGATGAGGCAGCGCACACCTACAGGCTTGACAACACAGTCTCACTCCAAGGCCTACCTCACATACAGACATTTTGGATGCCCAGTTCTTCTCAGATTTTGACCCACCTGGAGCAGCGACTGTTTTCCACTGCAGCGCTAGTGGAAGGACACAATTTATCATTTGAACAGAGGGATGCGTAAAAGAAAAAACTACATTGGTTCGGTTTAGATATAGATACTGATGTTGATGATGTCTATGGTTCGTTGAAAAATGACAGGAAAGGGGTTCTAATGCGTCGGTATGTGACGCAAAGGGAAAATTATCTGAGTTAGTTCGACAGCCAAAAGATTTAGTGCTTTCAGATGTCCCTTCTCTTTACCTGGTAGAGGAGATAAATATCCAAGTTTTGGTACCAAAGTTTCCTTTTCTCTGCTCTAAAAATGAAAAAGCGATCCAACTATTATTTCATTTAATTCTAAAAATATGTAACATGCAATTGGCCCTGTAAAACTGAATTCGTTTAAAAATTAAAAAGCACAGATATAAAATATAGATAGCAAAATAACCCAGCTCCTCTGGTCTTGTAGTAACTACAAGTACCACAAGAGGTAAAAATGAGTCACTACAGTATATCATATCTTTCTGTATGTTTTTACAGTAAATCTACTGTCTGTATGACGTACAATCACTATGAACTAGAGTACTTAAAATCTACTATTATGGTTAGATAATGAAAAATGTTAAACACCAGTTTTAAAACCATTTTGTAGTCAAGTTATTCTGGTTGTTTCATTACATGTGACTTTACTTTGTGTGTGACATCCCTCTGTATCCAACATCACTTTGTGTTTGAGGTTGCCGTACCATAGCCTACATAATGATGTGCTGCTTTAAGCTGTAATGCAGTATGTTGTATAACAAAATAGTGTTACAATAAAAATGCACACCCCAGTTCCATCACAGTACATCCAAGTACCATTACGTTACATGCCAGTAATATTCAGTAACATCTCAGAACCATCCCAATACATCCCACTACCTTCTCAATACCTTCACAATACATCCGACTACCTTCTCAGGATCATACAACCAACATTTCATCATTGGGATTAGTCATCCCTAATCCCAATACATCCCTGTCTTCAAGGTTTTTCCCCTTAATTCTCAGTGAATCCCAGTGTCATCTCAGTACATCTTAATACCTGACAATACAACCCAGTATCATAACAATATATCCTAGTACAATCACAATGCATTCCTGTACCTTCTTCTTACCATTGCAGTCATGTGGGAAGCGAACAAATAAAAACAGCAAGAGAGAAATCATATCTATCACTATCAATGAAAGGATAATTCTTTCTTCTTCTTTTTTTCCTTTCTGCTTGTCCTTTCAGGGGTCGCCACAGCGAATCAACCTTCTCCATCGGACCCTCCTCTCTGTATCCTCCTCTCTCACACCAACTAACTTCATATCCTCTCTCACTACATCCAGATATCATCTCTGGTCTTCCTCGAGACCTCCAGCCTGGCAGCTCCCATTCCAGCATCCGTCTCTCAGTATATTCACTATCCCTCCTCCTTACATGACCCAACCATCTCAGTTCTGCCTCTCTGACATTATCATCTAAAACATCTAACAAGTGGTGTCCCTCTGATTGACTCATTCCTGATCCTATCCATCTGAGTAACTCTCAAAAAGAAACTCAACATCTTCATCTCTGCTATCCTCCAGCACTGCTCCCTGGCTTTTTCTCAACACAGCTGTCTCTATTCATTATCCCATAAGGTATAAAAAAGGGCATTTTGATGGTACAAAATAATTTATTTTAAGATAAACTGGTGAGACGCATTAAGATGAAGTCAGTGGTTGTCGGCTGAGCATATTTGCGTGATTGATTCTTTTTTTTTCACAGTTTGTACAGAAAGAGGGACGCAGTTGAACCTCCTACCATGCAGTCAAAGTGATTGGATTCTGTGTGCCAAAAAGACCCTCTCCCCTTAGAGTTACAGGATATTAAAGAAAGGCCTTTGATTTGAAAACCATCCTCCAGAGAAGCCTATTGGTTGTCATCCAATCGAAGACGTCTCGGGTTTCAGAGAAGAATCCAGAACAATCCACTTCCTTAGACTCTCTCTCTCTCTCAGGAGCCACTTTGTTTAAGTGACAGACTGGAGCAGTGGCTCTGGCCCAACGCCCCCATTTGTCCCCGTCGCCAGAGAGAAAACCCCCAAAAAACCCCAAACCCCCAACCTCCTACACACAGAGGGGATTCTGCTCATCCAGCGTTTTTAAGATTAATGTCTGTCTGGGGGGTTTCTTTTTTTTTTTCCGACAGTGACGAGGCCAGGGTAGGAATAAAATGAGTTGGAAGGATAAATACAACAGGCCTCTGCGTGTGACAAGAGTTGCCAAGATCCGATTGTTTGTGGATGATTTCCAGCCCAGAAAAGCACAAAACAAAGTCCGGGAGCAGGATTTAAAAAAAAAATGCCTCTGGTCCGTCAGTGAGATGAGATACTCAGAGGAGCAGCATTTGCTTTCTCTTTATTGCCCATATAAGAGCCTAACATGCGTTTTAATTAAAATATAGAACAGACATGATGTCTATATGCAAAATATAAATTAAAAAAACATACCAACCACACCATATTTACAACCACATTTTATTCTTTTATTTTTAAGATGAAAAAATATCCAACATGGCGCTCTTTTAGCTATTTGCTGAGACAGACTAACTTGTTTACATGAGGCCCAGATGTTCTATGAGATCTTAGCCCTGGCCAGGGAACGAGGTCGACGATCCACTTGCGGGAGAATCCCTGATTCATGCATGCTTGGCGTTAATGCTCAACGCTAAGCTGGAAGTGGTACCTTGAAACAAAAACTCCTTCCTTCAGAGTGCAAACTACTTTATGTCGGTCAAATGTTCCATTTTTTTTCGTACTTCCAATCAAGAGGGCCTATATGTTGTGTAGAGTCCTCCATCTTGATTGAGTGTGTTTCACCTCAAAATAACCTAATCTGTACCAGTGAGTGGAATTTCTGGAAGTTTAGCCATTGTGTGCTTTGTATGCATTAGAAATCTGGATTAGCGTTATAATTTTGACAGCCTCAAATGTATTAAATTAAATTTGATTATGAAAATATCTCTTTATACCTGTACATATCCATAAAACAGGTACATCTCGAAAAATTTGAATATTATTAAAAAGTTCCATATTTTCGGTCACACATTTCAGAGAGTGAAACCCATATATCATATAGATTCATTACATACACAATGAAGTACATCGAGCCTTTATTTCTTGAAATTTTGATAATTGTGATTGCGAAAGTGCAGAATTCAGTGTCTCATAAAGTTAGAATATTGGAAAGTCATGGTGTCACACCCTAATCGGCTAATTTAGTCAAAACACCCACAAAGGTTTCCTGAGCCTTTAAATGTTCTCTAAGTCTGTCACCTAATCATGGGGAAGACTACTGACTTGACAGATGTCCAGAAAACCGTCATTGACATCCTCCACGAGGTAAATCACAGAAGGTCATGCCAAAGAAGCTGGTTGTTAACAGAGAGCTACATCCAAGAATATCTATAGAAAATAGTGGAAGAAACAAATGTGGTAGGAAAAGGTGCATCAGCCAAAGGCATAAACGTGGCCTTGAGAGGACTGTCAAGCCAAATCTTTTCAATAATTTGGCGGAGCTTCACAAGGACTGGACTGAGGCTGGAGTCAGTTTATCAAGAGCCACTAGGCATGAATGTATCCTCGACATGGGCCACAAATGTTGCATTCTTCATGTCAAACCACTCCTGATCCAGAAAAATCAGAAGCTTCATACCTGGGCTGTGGAGAAAAATAACTGGACTGTTGCTCAATTGTAAAAAGTCCTCTTTTCAGATCAAAGTAAATTTTGCAAATCAGTTGGAAATCAAGGTCCCAGAGTCTGGAGCAAGTGTGGAGAGGAACAGGATCATGGCTTGAGAAATCTATGTGAAGTTTCCAGTCAATGATGATTTGGGCTGCCAAGTCATATGCTGTTTTCGGCTCACTGTGTTTTCGGAAGCCCACAGTTAACATAGCCATCGACCAGGAAATTCGAATGCGCTTCATGCTTCCTTCTGCTGACTAGCTTTTTGGAGATGCTGATTTCTTTTTCTAGTATGACTTGACACCTGGCCACACTGCAAAAGGTACCTAGAGCTGGTTCAATGACCAATTTGTTACTACGCTTGATTGGCCAGCAAAATTGAACCTGGACCCCACAGAGAATTATTTTAATAATTTAATTTATATATATATAATATATAATATATATAATATATATAATATATATATAATTTAATTATTTTAGATGTATCTGTAGAAGGGACTCATTGAAACAAATCTTATTTGGAATTTTTTACTAATCAAAATTAAACACATTTTAATATCAATGACAGGAGAAAAACAAAACTTACTTTGCTTGTTACATGTGCTTGAACTTCAAATCACATTTTTGCATCAGTCTATTGCATCAGTTCTGAACTTGAGCCCGGACACATGGTTGAGGGATGAGCGGAAAAAATTTGCCTGCTCGTATTTGTTACACTGTTTTTGACTGTGCAAAAGTTAGCATTTCAGACCTGCGCCCTTGTACAAAACTTACATTACTGACCTACATGCTAGCTCCAACAGGTTTGGCATTGAGGTGTTAATGATGGGGGGACCTTCTCCTTTTAAACCCAAACACCTTTCCGCATGAAGTGCAAGGAACAGCAGGTTTGTTTAGAATTCCTTACAAGTCCAATAAGTGTTAAGAATTTTCTTAACACATTCGTTCACCAATTATGTTAAATTCCAGGCTGTTTATATATATATATATATATCTATAGTCATGATGGGTGAAGGGGTTTGACCCAAACACAAGGTGACTGCGGTGTTAGAGGCTTATTTACAAGGAGGCGTGGCACTTGCGAGGCGTGGCACTTGGGAACCAACAATCTGGCACCTACGGGCTGACAACAGGCTACTTTTATCTTCAGCCGGACAAGGCTAGATGATCCACACCTGTTGTGTTTACCCTCCTGCACGGCTGCTGCTTAACAAGTAGCCTCCCTTATATATATATATATATATATATATATATATATATATATATATACACATATATATATATATATATGTGTGTGTGTGTGTACGCATATATATACATATACATACACACACATATATATATGTATATATACATACATACACACATACTTATACTGTATATTCACCACAGGAATCAATTAAACAGAGATCAGACTTGCTTGAAAACCCTGGTAAAATTGCTTCTCAGTTACACACACACAGACACACCCACCCTTCATTAATGTTCACCCAGGCTCCCTATGAAGGAGCCGAGAGTGAACAGTGATCCCCGTCACGGTGCACCATTGCCTCCAAGCTCCCTGAGTGGGCACCAGAGAGATAAGGGAGTGTTTTTCTGATTCTGTTTTGGAACGGGCGGTGAGGGGGTGGGGGGGTGGCTGCAGGTGAGGATGCTGGTGGTCAGGATCCTGAACTGCGGAATTTCTAAAAGACCCCCTCTATGAAACGACCTGTGACATCTACTGGTCACACTGGAAAACTGCCGGTACAGAAGGCCTTGTCACTCCATTTTAATCACCATTTTAATGGTGACACTTTGACAGACAAGGAAGAACCGGGAATCGAACCAGGAAACTGCTAGCCTCCCCGCGCCACACCAGCCCCAAAGGGGCCAAAAAATAATCGAGTAGTGTTTGAACTCATTGATGTGAGGATGAGTCTTGAGGCCTCAGGCAAGTGTGACTGAGGAGACAAGAAGGGAATAATGAGACGGGGGAACTTTACAATGTACAAGTTTATTTTTAATGAACTCTTCAGTGGTTGGTAGTCACAGCACAGCTTGTATGTATTAAGCCACACACCTATTTTACAAGATGACAGGGGGAAAAAAATAATAAAGAGAAACAAAATTAAGAAAAATATAGAGTAGATGGTCATCAGTCTATCTGCAGTGACTTTTTTTCTTTTGTTTTAGTAAAATATTCATAGAAGGCCACTGAAATGCATAAAATATCTGGGGTGATTATGGGATGGTGGCGATTTGCTTTAAACCTGACATCATGACTCCTCACATGGCATGGACTGTTCACGTAGACGTGGTGAGAAGGACTGGGTTAGCGATACCTAAGATATTTTCTTTTTAGTGACACCACCTCAGCTCTAATACTACAGCTTAAAAAAGAAGAATCGGAAACAAAGATTAAAATCACTCTTCCAAGATAATGAATACAAAGTGAAATGTAGTGAAGCGATTAGCTGTTTTTCGTGTGTTTTTTTGTATTTCTTTATAAATCTCACAATTATGTGAACACTTAATCTTTATTCTCAGTCAAGAGGAGAGAGAGGAGAAAGAGGGAGGGAAAAGACAAAAAAAAGCACTAAACACTGCCAACCGTCCAATACAGTATAAGAGGCTCTACTGGATTTGAATGTCTATAAAATAATTAAAACACACCTCAATATTTTTTTGTCCTCTGGAAATTTTTATACTTTTAATAGTAACAGGCGGGAACCATATATGCATGCCATGTGCTGGTCTCAAACAAATACATACAGGAATATACAGCATCACTCAGTACCTGCTAAAACAAAGTGAGAAAACAGAATATAAACTGACTACACTTCAAACACAACAAAAAAAAAGAGGGAGTGAGCAATCAAATTGGTGGAAGAGTGAAAAAAATATCCTACTTGTGATGGACTCATCATTAAAGCATTAAAAAAATGCATATTGCACATACAGTGAAAGCTTAAATTCCACCAGGTCCGCCTAGTTTTCTATTTTTTTTCCTCTTCTTCTTTCCGAAGGCAAGAATTTAAATTTTATTTTACCCTCTCTGAGGAAGACACGCAGGTGGGGGGGGAGGGTGAGTGCACTGGTGATGTAAAAAAACAACAACAAAGAAACGACAACAAAAATAATAAACTCGGGCCCACAAGAAGCTGATACGGGAGCAGAAGTGGCACTTTTTGTGGGTGAGGGTGCTTAGAGAAACTGCACGGCACACCAACATTTACATGGGGGAAGGGGGCATCAAATAAAAGAAAGACCTGGCACAAATAAAATCATGTGTCGATAAGGGTTCTTCAGTTAGAGAGAAGAGATTTATGCTTTCTTTTCCTCTTTATGTACAACTAAGGCTTATTGGTTAAATAGTTTTCAGGATTTCGCGCCCACTTTTACATGCTGATAGACCCCTTTTATTCCTTTTCTTAGTTTTTCTTTTTTTTGGGCTCTGTAAACTCAGTGGTTCTATGGGGACAGTGGCCACAGGATTTTGGTGGGTTATGGTGAAGGAGGAGGAGGGTGGGGGCTGTTTGGGCTCTGTAGCGGTTGATGAGCAAAGGGAGATAAAGGGGGCGAGAGAACAAAAAGGAGTCTCTGATGTCTTTTGCAATTAATAACTAGATGTGCAATTCCATTAGTCACTGCCATAGGAGGGGAGCTAGATGGGTGGGGTGCAGAAGATGGGGCGGGGCTGGGGGGTCAGTTCTACTTGGAAAGCTTGCTAATGACTCGAATGAGAGCTCCGTTCTCGTCCTTTAGTCTCTGGTTGTCAGCTTTCAAGTCTGGGAGCATCTGGGAGGGAAGAAGGGAGAGAGAGAGAGAGAGAGACAAAGAGAGGAGCTTAGACATGTCTCAACAAGCGCATGCATGCGCAGTTACACACGCTGCTTACCAACCAGTCAGGCCGGTTTCACTGTTAATGGTTGTCTCAGTACAAAATAATAATAATGATTAAGAAAAGCTAAAAATGTTAAACCACAGGCCAAAAATCCTGAGAAAAAGCCATGCAGATCTCGGACAAGGTCGCAGAGGCCTTTGCTTTTCTTTGAACTGTCACTTTAGTCAAAGAACGCACCAATCAGGTCCTGGAGAGGAGGGGTTTAATGCTTCTCGAAGCTACAACCAACAGGAGATACTACCGCTCGGGGTTCCATGCTGCTCTTAGAGTCACTTAGCCCCCTGAGGAGCTTTGTGTCAGCTTCATAAGCAGCTGCATTCACCTTTGAACTTTAGGCTCATTAACCACCCAATTAAACCTGTGAACAACCACGTTCTGTTAAAACCTTTTTTTTTTTAAAATTAATATTAGAGCCTGAAAGATCTGCAGGTATCCGTCTGACACGGACCCATTACTATAGAGTGTTGAGTAAAGCACCTTAAGTAAAATGTATTATTATTATAATCTGTCTACACTCCCTGCTGTACACCTAATGTTGTCCAAATCTTGATATTTAATTGGACGGCGGGTCAATGTTAAAAAACTCTGAAATGTTAGATGAATAAAGACTAATGTTGAATTAACTTTCCGTCTCTAATAGAACAGCAACACTCACGATTGCTGGTCCTTACAGAAGAAATTGCTAAAGTTTTTCTTTGCAGATCAGAGATCAGAATGACTTTCAAAGCGAAGGAGCATACGGTAACAGCTGCGTTATCCATGGGCTGGTAATGGCGCCCGTAACGTTTTTCTTTTGGCTAGGTTCATGTGACTGCAGCACACCGTTTCAAGCCCAGTGAAGAGGCTGGATAAAGGAGAGTCAACAGCAGTGTTCTTAGCGATGATGGGTTCCAAGTTATTCTAACTTCGCTCCGCTGCAAGCACGTTCAAGAGTCAAAAGTCCCTGATTTTAATCTATACGTTGATGACTTGAAAAGCAGCTGAACGTTTGTCAGAGGAAAAGTAATGACGGACACAATTTCTCAAACAAGTGAAAATGCACGTCGTCAGACAGAAAAGGAATTAGCACAACTCTCGACAGGTTTTGTTCTGAAAGGACTCCAACTCTTTCTGATTTTCCTGTCAATATGTTTCAGAGGCTCAAGGAGAAACCTGAGTATTTGCGGGAGTGTACCCAGATTCCATACAGAAATCAGTGAAAAAATTCATAGTAAAACCTTCAAAATCATTCAGATAATTAAGTGAGTATTTGTGAAAAGCAACTTGAAAATTAGCACGAATAAGCAAGATGACAATAATCAGAAAATATCAGTAGACCACCAGAAGTAGTCTGAAAAACTCTTAAAAGTTTATACAAATTAACCTGAGATTACTTTAAAATGAGAAACAGATGTTCTTTCTTTGGTTTATAAACTTGGCAAGTCAACATGGTGAGATTTGGAATTTACACACAGACTTTCCAATGTTGGCCTCGATACTGGAGCTAGGACGTTGGGTTTGGGACTTGGGGTTGAAAACGTTTTTCAAAGCTTCTCTACTGACATGCAATGCTGGGAATCACTTCAAGTCCCTTTGAAACACACAAACTCAGGGATTGATTAACAGATGACTATCAACTGTTGATGGACAGTTCTAATCACTGTTGCACTTCCGGCTTATACTGGATCATGATTGATGACGTCATGTGTCAACTTAGATGCCGGGGAAAGAAAAAGGCAGGGTCAAGTCTTAGAGGATTTTTTTGGCGGGGGCAAAAGAAAGGAGGGGCCAAATGAGGAAGCCACTTCATGCAGAGAAGCCAAAACAAACCAACGAAAACATCCGAGCACCGGGCCGTTACAACTACGATGAGGACACTTTGCTTCAAAGCTCGGTTGTGCGTATTTGTGTGTAAGTGATGCTAGGGCCAGAACAGCCTGGCAACAGTCTGGTTTCTTTCAATACGGGGGAGGGGTTACTGGGCCACCCAGAGAAACCATCAGGACATTTCACTTTTAAGTCAATATTATCCAGGGGAAAGATAATCACATGTCAGATACTGACAACCTCACTGTCTCTCTGTGTGTGTGTGTGTGTGTGTGTGTGTGTGTGTGTGTGTGTGTGTGTGTGTGGTGGCTGAGTGAAGTGCAGTCTGTGCCAACCACTGCCCCACTGCCACGTGGGCAAACCCGGGAAGGTATGATGGCTAGGGGAGTATACCCTGAACACAAATCTGCAGACAAGGACAGGCAATAGGTGGAGCCCAGCAGACTGGACTACTGGCAGTCCTTTGCAGCTTGAGCCAGGGTGAAGATTGTTGCAAGTTTCTCATGCCACTGGAAGCTTCCCTGCTAGAGTGAAGAACGGTGAGAGTGAGGACTGCTCACCCTCACCCTAAACTCTTCCCTTGCGCAAGCCCCTTTCTCCATCCATCCAAGCCCCACCCCTATACCCCCAAAAGTCTGGTGGCAATGCGTAATGGCGGCAGGCACAGGCCAGGATGTGGCTGGGAGTGCCTACCCAAACCACGCGCACAGGCTGCAGTGGAGTGATGGTCATTTTGTTGCGGGATGGGGCAGTACATCACCTTGGCAGCTTTCACTGTGTCTGAGAATCTACACACTGCTCACCCCTGACGGGGAAGGACCTAGAAAAGGTGGTCCAAAAATTGTCTGATCCCCCACACTCTGGATGGCTAGCCGCAGCCATCGGAGCATCCCTTACTGCAGCCGATAAAACAAAAAAAGAATATGTTTGCACATCACCACCTGGAATGTTCACAACCTTCTGAATATGCCGGAACCAATCAACAGGCGTTGGAGAGGGGGTTCCGGAAGGCGTATGTCGCATCCACGGTGTGGGTTTTGCTGTGAAGACCAAACTGCTGCACCATATCCCAGAGTCCCCTGTTGGCATCAGCAAGTGGTTCATCAAATGGCGCATTCCTCTTGCAAAAAAAAGCTTTGCCACTCTCATCAGTGCCTATGCACCAACTCTGGATGCAGGGATCAGCGTAAAAGAAGACTTCGACAGAAATCTTGATGCAGTCATCCAGGAAACCCCAGCCACAGACAAACTCCTTCAGTGCTAGACTTGTTACAGAACAACTTTTCTGGAATAAGGTCATTGGATAGCATAGGGTAGGAAAGATAAACAGCAATGGGTGCTGGCTACTATCCCTCTGTGCAGAACACCAGCTGCTAGCCACAAACACCACCTTCCAGATGAAAAACCGCCTCAAAACCACATGGCAACATCCCAGACCCAAACACTGGCATCTTCTGGACTATATCATTGTTTGCCAAAGAGGAAGACAGGAAGTGACGATTACTGGAGCCAGGCATTGGGCGAAGTGCTGGACCGACCACCACATGGTCAGATCCAAACTGCATCTGGTCATCCCACCCTGCCGCCCAAAGGCAGCCCCAAATAGACGACTGAGCATTTCATCTCTTACCAACCCAGGCACCACTGACAACCTCTGTCGCCAACTTGCATGCAACCTTTCCCATATCCAGGAGGATGCTGATGCCAATGACTGGTCAGCTCTATCTGCAGCCATCCACTCTGCAGCTTCAAACGCCCTTGGCACCAAGACCAAACAGCACCAGGACTGGTTTGACTACAACTCTTCCCATATCCATGTGGTCCTGCAAGAAAATCAGCAGGCACACAAAGCTCTGCTTTCCAACCCACAATCCCCCAACTTGGAATCTAACTTCAGTAAAGCCAGAGCCAAAACACAGCTGGCTCTAAGGGCCATGGAAGACATCTGGTGGCTGCAGAAAGCAAAAGAAATTCAACACCTTGCTGATTTCAATGACACACAGGGCTTCTATGCAGCCATTAAAGCCTTATTCACTCCAAAGAAACAGATCTTCACCCCGTCTGATCTGCTGCTGGAGACAGCCTACTCAAGAACTGCCGAGAGATCTTTGAGCACTGGGCCAATCACTTTAAAAGTCTCCTCAATCACACCAACCCCCTAGACCTGAACATTCTTGACAACCTTCCAGTTATGGTTCAGATGTGACATCTAGAAACCCTGCCACATTTCTCAGAAACACGCAGGGCCATCAGGAGCTTAAAAAGCAACAAAGGCCCAAGGACCTGATGGTATCCCAGCAGAGGTACTCAGACATTGAGGGTAACTGTTCACACACCATGCTCCTGATCACCCAAATCTGGCAATCTGAGAAAGCACCCCAGGGCTGGAGGGATGCCAACATCATGGTCCTCTACAATCAGGCATGGTACAAAGCAGACTGTGGCAACAGTCAGGGAATCTCACTCCTTTCCACAGCAGGCTAAGTGCTTGCAAAGATTGTGCTCTCCCGGCAAGTGGAGTACATTTCAGAATGTACTCTCCCTGAAACGCAGTGTGGCTTCCAGAAGTCTAGATCCAAAACTGATAATCTTTGCTCTACAGCAGAAACTTGAAAAAAGCAGAGAACAGCACAGAGACCTCTACACTGCCTTTATTGACCTCAGCAAACCGTAACCACCACAAACCATGACATGCTCTGGAAACAACTCCACAAACTTGGTGTGCCACCCAGGTTCCTCTCAATCCTGCAACAACTACATGATGGAATGCAAGCCAGAGTAGTCATGAGAGGACTCCAGTCAGAGCCTTTCAACGTCAATGTTGGGGTGAAGCAAGACTGTGTCCTGGCACCAGTGCTCTTCAACCTCCTCCTCTCAGCAATCACCCAACTGTTCCACCGCGCCCAGCAGCACAAAGATGGTGTAGACCTGGAATACCGCCTCAACAGTAGCCTCTTTAACATCCGACAGCTCCAGGCTAACACAAAGACATCAACCTGACAGATCCATGAGCTCCAGTATGCAGATGACTGTGCTGTCCTGGCACACAGCCCAGACTCTATGCAGCATGCTCTGGACACCATCTCAGCGCTGTACCAATCTTTCGGTCTCCAAGTCAACACCAAGAGACTGAGGTCATGGCACAACTCTCCGCAGACTGTTGTCTTGACAGTGAAATAGACTACCGGGTCAACAAAGCCTCATCAGCTTTTGAGCACCTCCGGAAAAGGGTTTTTTGACAACAGCAACCTGAAAATCAGCACCAAAGTGGCAGTTTATAATGTAGTCTGAGTCTCCACCTTACTCTATGGGGCTGAAACATGGACTCCATACAGACGCCATATAAACAGCTATGAAATGTTCCACATAAGATGTCTCCAAAAAATTCTCAACCTATCCTGGAAAGACCGGATCCCCAGCACTGGCATTCTGACTGCAACTAGCACCATCAGCATGGAAGCAGCTCTGGCCAACAGCCATCTACGCCGGGTTCCATCATTTTGCAATGTTGAAATGTTTTAAAGGGCAATTTTAAGTAATTTCTTGGTCACTTGTGACATGTTTAGATAGTTTATTGAAACTATTTCATAGATATTTTCCCCCAACCTATTCCTTTAAAAGTTTAGCAAAGTTCATTTTTGTGGAGGCGGTTTCATGATATTCAGGAAATGTACTGCAAATTAAAGGGTAAAGGTTGGCAATAACCTAATCAAAAAATACGGGGAATGACTATAAACTACTTATTTTGGAAACAGATTTAGTGAGGGCCAAAAAATGAAGATGGATGGAGACAGTTTCTGTTAAAACTGTAATTGAGGTTGTGACTGAGTTTGTTGCCCAGTCCAGCTGAAAGGAGAGGGGGCTGTAAAAGGAAAGTGTCCTGAGGTGGAAACAATACACAAAAAGACTAACTCCCCAATCTGAACACCAAACAGTCTGGGGAGGTAGGAGGGGGTACAATACCAATGGGCGGCTAGACACCTGCCTGTCTTTGTGAGTGGGGTAGATTATGGAGAATGGGAAGAAAGGGGTATGGGAAGCGGTGATGTGGAGGAAGATGGAGGACAGATGGAAGACGCCTAGAGGCCGACACCTGGCAGCTGGCTGCAGGCGGACTGCGACAGCTTGGCCACCACGCGGGCCAGGGCCCGGTTCTCAGCCTGCAGCCGCTCCTTGACCTGCCGCAGGACCTGAACCTGCTTTACCTGGGGAAGACTCTGCAAGGGGGAGGGAAGGGGGCAGAGGGGAAACAAGCAAAAAGGAAGGTGGGAGCATTTTGTCAGAGAAAATAGAGAGAGGAGGGACAAGTTTGATAGGACGGCAGGAGAGGGGAGAGAGAAGATTACTGGAGGACAGGGCTGAGAGGAAGGAGGGAGAACAGAAGACGAAGCCAGTTATAAAATCGGGACAGATTATGGAATGATTAAGATCTGCTCCGCCTCGGCACTTTAGAAAGAATGAAAATATGACACTTTAAACAAAGCTTTTTAATAAATGTAATCAGTGATGGCAAGACCATCTTCTTCCCCGGATTGCAGTGTTCAGTTTAGTTGTGCCCTCCTGACCTTGAGGACACTAGGTAAAGATGGATGGGGTGACTGCACATTACATCGCCCCCTCAAGGCCACACCCGATACAAATTCAGCGCTATGACTGATAGAGGGTGAGACTAAATTAGGAAGTTGGCTTTAATTGTAACCACCATAACTAACCCTCTAATGAATGGTTGGTTGCTTTAAGTCAGTTATTTATGTTTGGACAGAGTTACTTCCTAGACTACAAGGATGCTTGCTGACAAATGTTTATATCCCCCTCTCACAAACCTACAAAGGGTGAATTTGGTGATTGAGGGTAATAAACAAACAAGTTAAACCTGTTATGCAGTATCAAACCCAATATTAATTGCAAGCAGCCTTCTCTTATCGAGGAAGAGAGAGAATATTTGAAAATAAATGTAAACCAACTATTATACTGTTAATCATAACCCTATTCTGATTGGAGACCCAATTGGTGTCCCTGAGGATTGTGGGCAATGTAGTACTTCCTCCTGGCATTTTATAAAGTGACTTCATGGCATCATCATGAACATCCCCATAACGGTAAATGAGTGGAGTCCTAACCAGGGATAAAAATTTCTTAGGCTCTCCAGCATAAGAGAGGTGTCCTCCAGAACACTTGGAAAACATCTCAGCAACACAGTACGCTCACAGTAAGTTGCTGTTGAGTCTAGAGCAATTACGGAATGACAATGGTGTTTGATGTAAGTATAGCACGAGTCAACATTTTTGCTTCATCTGAGTGCAACAGGTGTAAGGCAATGGCTTGCCATCCACCTCTATAGACAGTCTATTCAATGGGTATTTGAATGGAGCTCCAGCAGGTTGTAACACACTAGTCAGATAAATGGGAGAATTCTGAACACAAGACATCAAGGCATCCCCGGCATTAAATGCCAAGTTTTCAAAATAAAACACAGGCTTTTACAAAGATAATTCATTTTCTTACAATTTCATTTTAATTTTAAAAACAAAAGTCTCCATGTCTGTCAATAGTGAATATTGGAGCATGTCGTTCATCCAGTTTCAATTCCTGGCTGGTTCTTTGTTAGATTTTTGCAAAGAGAGCAAAAATTTTAAACCGCTGGTTTAAATCCAGTAACCACAGGTAGGAGGTGCTATCATGTCACCTGGAAGGAGACAATTCTGACCAATAACAGAGCGACGTTTTCCCTCTGGTTCTTTGTTCTCTATGATTTTTTTTCTATATAAATTAAACTGAAATTAAATGTTTTTAATGAGAGATAAAGCTTCAGGTCCAATTTTTGATGAACTTTCCATCCCCCTATATGATATAATGATTTGATATGATATGACATAAAAACTTCTACATAAATTCAATTTTATAAAAAATTTTTTTTAAAAAAAGCCATTTGTCACTTACAAACTCATCATTCCGGAGTCCTAACATGAGTAAAAATTAAAAGCAGTGTGTTTGTGTGTGATACAGTACCTTGAGCTCCTCCTCCATCTCAGAAATCTTCCTTTCTAGAGCTCTTCTTTCCTGTGGAAAGGACAGCAGCAGATTAAGTCTGATGTCTGGCTCACATTTCCACATTGAAACATGCCACTGAGGTGAAGGCTCCACACAAGTGGTCGGGAGACGGTGAGGGTGCAGCGACGGCAAACGCTTGTAAACACTCAGAAATCTTGTGAGGGGTCTGCAAGCTACAGCCACTTCAGGTCTGCATTTTCAGTGATGGTGCATCAGTTGGAAGTTAAGGGCAGCCAGAGGCAGCACTGAGCTGGGTGGTTGGGTTTGAGGTTTCTGGGGGTTTACGAGATGATATGTCAGGGTTTAATTATAAAAAGGTAGTGAGGTTATGTGATAAATGTTAAATCGATTAAATGTTGCTCTGTATTTGAAAGTGGGACATTCTTGAAAAAAGGGTGGATGAAGTTCACAAATTCAGGAGTAATAATATGGTGGTAGAACTGGATTTATATCATCACATTGCCCAGGGATTTGGTCTAGTTGCAGGTAGATGTCAGCATGATGATTGAATGAGTGATAAAGCCACACACACACACACACACACACACACACACACACACACACACACACACACACACACACACACACACACTCCCAATAATGTAACCCCTGCCCACCTACTGTGCCCCATACAAGAATGATCACACATTTCACACACTAACATGTGCACAGTCTCGTGAAGAGGTGACTACACACTGCTTAAGATGTAAAAAAAATAAAATTAAAAATAGAGGGTAGGAACAGGTGAATAGAGGGTGCCGATGTTCTAGGTGGCTAGGAGGGGGATCCCGCTCCCTTGAGTCCAGCTACATCGGCGTATGTGACACGTCAGCCAGCAGCAGAGAGTAGACTGATACAAAAACTCAGATTAGGTTCATACCACCACCAAGATGATATTGGGGCCTGCTTGTTACCTTAAGACATAAACCCATGGGTATGTTACAGTGATGTTTGAGGCAGGTCTAATTTCATACATGACTGAGGTCTAGATTTAGCTTGAGGGGGAAAAAAAATTAATATATATATTTGTACAGGGTCATTAGAGGAGGATGATTTCTGGCAGAGGTGGGTTGAACAAATACGATCATTACCCTTTTCTCCATTTCAAGCTGTGACCTGTCAGCATAGCGTTCCTGCCTCTGTGAAGGACAGGAGAAATACATCAGAAGACTTGATCACTAGTTCGTGCAATGGCCGAGCAGCATTGGGGGAAAAAACTAAAATGCAGACAGTCGAATATCATTTTGTAAGACCGAGCTGTTGAATGAGGAGATAATAATAGTAATGTATGCAATTATTCCCTTGTGAGGAAATTTGTTCTCTGCATTAAGCTCTGCCATCGAGCTGCGCCAGGGGAGCAGTTTGGGATGGTACAAAATCCCAGACAGCATCACTTCTGAGAACACTACAAATACAGAGGAACCTTGACTTTGACGGGACGAATTTTCCGAGATATGAAGCATCACTCTGACGATATTTTGCTTTATGATATAACGCGAGACCTGTGTTACGAGCGAGCGGGATAATGCACTGCCTGCCAATAGGTAGCCCAGCGAAAATCTTCCAAAAACATGTGCAACGCGTGCTTGTTGTTGACTTGTCCATGGAGAAGCTGCTGGTGTGATACCGGGACCGAGAGCATCATCTGTAAGAAGGCACGACATATGGTGCACCTGATGGCTGCATCGGAAGAGTCATCCAAAGCCAGTTGGGGATGGTTTGATCATTCTAGAAAGAGGACAGGCATTCACTCCGTGGCTATATTAAGTTTAGTGATAAAGTGTAGGATCGTGCGAACGCTAAATTTAGCAATAAGCTGTAGTCGGGAGTAAGTTAAGTTAAGCAAAAGCACAAAATGAAAGACTCCCCCAACCTCCTCCGACAACTTCCTCCACCGTTGCAGAGATCTTTGACTGATCTTCAAGGTTAATACACTGAATAAAACCAGTTTAATTTCTTTACATTCTCTTTTACTTATGTAGTATTATGCTTGATATCGTATTTGCTATTCATAAACGACACCTTTCACATTTAAAACACGTGACAAAAAATACTGGGGGCTGGAACGGATTAATAGCATTTTAATTTATTTCCAATGGGAAATGTAATTTGATATATGAGCAAATTGAGCTAAGAGCGCAGTCAAGGACCGAATTATACTCCTA
Organism: Fistularia tabacaria; assembly: GCA_901007705.1. Classification (NCBI taxonomy): domain Eukaryota; kingdom Metazoa; phylum Chordata; class Actinopteri; order Syngnathiformes; family Fistulariidae; genus Fistularia; species Fistularia tabacaria. The sequence goes on from CAAKHD010014160.1 coordinate 68,381, forward strand.
TGTCAGGGTATTACTGTATTTTACCATAAAAACATCTTTCGCTGATATTATTGTGAGACTCATAAATTTGCTCATGACTTTTCTCATGTTAGAGCTGGCAATTCTTATACAATTTCGTGATTCTTGCTAAATAATGATTTGCTTAGTTTTAACAACCCAAATTCCTTTTGGCAACTCCCCAGGATTTCTGCAGACACCGATCTGGATTTTTTAATGTAGAATGAGGTCTCGTACTCTACATTACAGAGTAAATCCAAACAAAATATAAGAGTTGGGCTATTTATATTTATTCATACAGTGCCAGGCCCTGTGATGAAAACATAGATGAAACCTACCTGTGTGGCCTTCTCTAGCTGTAGCTTCAAGTCTGCAAGCTCCAGGTCTGTGTCACGTAACTGGGCTTTCAACTTCTCATTCTCAGCTAAGATCTGTTCATAGAGCTGTATCGAGGGTCAAACAAGAATAAAAGATGGTCGTTAAACCTCAAATGGCTGTGTTCAACACTTTGAATCAGGGTTAAAAACAATCTTGGTTGTTGACTTCTTGATGAAATCTTCTGGTTGTGGCGACTGGACTTTAATTTCTTCACTTGAAGACGTTTCAACCCTCATCCGATAGGCTTCTTCAGTTGGTTGTTGGTTAACAGAGGCAACATGACGAAAAAGATTTTGGCTTCCAAAAAGACTGCCCACCTTCTTATAATCAGTGGTGTCGTCCCTATCCAGTCGGCTTGAGTACGGCCTTCGACTGTCACCATAGCTCCGACTCAGAAGAGTGTCGTTGCGATCTAAGGATGAAGTGCTGCTCTCGTTCCTGCAACAGGGGAGACAGTTTGTTAAATCTCACTGTGTGCCAATGGAGGATCATAGGAGAGAGCAAGCAGTAAAAAAGTTGTTAATCCTACCTGGACAATCTGTCACTCTGGAAGGAAGCAAAAACAGAGGACCACGTCAGTGTTTAGATAGACAGAGAAGCCATTGTGAAACCCTTAAAGGGTTGAGAACAGAACAGCCGATTCCAGATTATACCTCCATTCCGCCCCACCGCATCCCCTCATGCCCGACACAATCAGCCCCCTAATGAGCAACCTTTATTTATTTTTTTGTTACCGGAAGTTCAATATCTTCAGGCTACGAGTGTGGTCTGAGACTGAATGACCCTTTTCTGACAAATCAATGAAAATAATGATACAGCTGTTATTTTAAACTCACTCACTCACTGCAACCTGGATGTTTGTCGGGGGTGGGGGTGGGGGGGCAGAGAGGGAGGGCTTTAGCCATTTTCAAAAGCCATCCAGACTTATTACGGAGCGAGGGTCACTGACATCATGGCGCTACAACCTGATACAGGATGCAATTTGAGCCATTTGGGTAAATGATCAATAAAGGGGATTGTCTTGTGTAAATATTAACAACCACAATTTAAAGGATGACTGACTGACCTTGGGGTCCCACTTACAGCTATTGCATTTAGATTTTGTTTTTCCAATTCTCTGAGGCACAACTGAAAGTTGTAGACACTTTCCAGGCCCACACCAACAGTAATAACACGGTAAACATTCATGCTAACAGCTACTAGCCAGTGTCAAATTTGGCATTTGTGTAGCAGCTAAATTAATATGTTCATAGCATCTAAGCTGGTGGGCAACTTTGGCCATGGCAACCCTTCATTCCTCAATTCTGACTGTAGGGTTGGAACAGCATAAGATTCTTCTACAACAGTCTCAGAAAGCATCACTGTATTCCAAATAAATGTAAGAGATGTCTTTTTTCTCTGCTAATTTTTCCTTGACTGAACAACCACTTTAGTTTAAATATTATTCTTGATATCTCCAGCTCATACTTGTTTCCTCTATGGAATCATGTGCTGATGACTAATTACATTTTACTGAAATAAAATCCAATTTTCCTTTTCATTTAAAAACTGAACACAATGTTGATCTGAGACTATTTTTGGGAAAGGTAGATGGTTTGAAACAGGTGTGCTTGTCAAGAAACCAGGGTTTTAACAAAGCACAGAAAAATACATCCATTCCATACCGCATTAGATTTTGATCATGATGCCAAACTATTTGAGTTCAATGTTATTCAATATGCCCTGCAGATTGTGGGCATTCCCAACCATCCACAACCACAGACACATGAAATTATTTTCAGACTTTTTTGCAAACATAATTTTAGTGACTTCAATAACAATGACAGCTTCTATTTTGCAACTGGAAAAGGTAGTTTCTGAATATAAATTGGTATTGCAGCACAACAGGGACAAAATTTTAATAGACTTGAAATCTTAACTTTTAATGGCTGTGCTTCCTCTTCAAAAAGCTTTGTTAGTTTTCTTTGTACTTCACATAGTGGAATATACCATTTTTATAAACAAGGATTAAAACCTGGATAAAACCAAAACTACCATATAGCAAGAGTTTTCCCTTTTCACAGTGCTATCACAGAGCTCTAACCCAAACTTAACAAGACAAGATCGCCTTTCCTTTTCTTGTGTTGGAATATTTTGACAACACACCAGATTTATAGCTAAATTTGGCGAGCGAGGTAACCTTAGCAATCAGACAATCGCCTGACGAGACGGGAGAAGGCGAAAAATAATTCAAAGGCCACAGTGATGGGGGAAGATAAGTAGGAGGGGAGGAAATCGTAGCTGAAGGGACCGGGGCAGATGGGAGAATATCAGAGAAATGTCAAGTTGCTTGACACAAGGATGGGACTGAATAAAAGAATAAATCCAGGAGGGCAGGAAGTTGATACATTGAAAAAGAGCAAAAGGAGTACGTTAACCGGCTGGAGGGTCTCTTCTCTGTTTGTGTGTGTGTCTGTATTTGTGTGTGTATTGAGGCACCTGTGGCTCTCCCTTGGTGCTGCCTTCCTCTGAGTCAGACTGCTGATCTGGGTCATTCTCATCACCCTGGGATGAAAAACAGAAAAAGTAACACATGGCTTCCGACTCCCACCCTCAACACAATCAAAAGTCAGGGGCAAAAAGTCCCTGTGCAGTTTAACTTTTGGAAAATGCCACACAACGCAATGACCATTTTCAAGATGTTTTTTTTCTTTAAAGAAAAAAGAAAAATGTATGGGAAAATGGTGGAGTGGGAGAGGCTCACATCTTGGGTCCAGAAGGAGACCCCGGTGGAGCGTCTCTTCTCGCGGGGCCGCCGGCGATCACGTATTGAGCGAGGCTGAGACTTGTCATCTCCCTCTTTCTCCTCCTCCTTCTTGTCTGCTTCTGCCAGGGAAAAAGAGATGACGTTTGGGGCTTTAAGCTTTTCAAAGAAAAACTCATGCTTACTGAATTTCCCCCATGGGGGATCAATAAAGTGTTATCTTATCTTAAGTAAAGATAGATTGTTAGTGACCTTCTGCTTAACCCTGCTGTGGACTCCTGTAGAAGTGCAAAACGAGACATTCATTTATGACAGAACTCATCCATCCAATAATTATCTACAGCTTATCCTGCATTCAGGGTCACGGGATGCTGGAGCCTATCCCAGCTGTCATTGGGCAGGAGGAGGGATACACCCTGGACCTGTCTCAAGTCGATCACAGGGTAACATATAGTCAAAGAACCATTCACTCTCTCATTCACACATCTGGGCAATTTTTCCAGATGTATTTATTTCAATTAACCTCCTGCATTTTTTTGGACTGTGGGAGGAAACCGGAGAACTCAGTGGAAACCCAAGCAGACACGGGCAGTTTGTTGCTCCATTTGGATATATCCATGAGTGTAGGTTATGATGTCTGATGTCACCCATAAGATTTAGACCCGCTTAGAACAGCTGATGTTGATTGTGTTAAAGTTGTGTTCCTCACCAATACAATACAACAATCTTCCTTGATTTGAACAGTCAAAAAAATATGTAGACATCTTTTGATGTTGACTCCTAATGTTTTGGTTTGAATTTCAGCACTGGATTTTGAAAACTGTTGAGGTAAACAGGATATATTTCAAACACTTTAATATAATCATGTACGGATATGATACTTAAATAAATAGTTAAATAGAGAACAATAATAAGCCCATTCAACTACCATCTTTCTCCCAAATATCTGTTCTCTATCAGCATCAATAGGCTGGGCTCACTAATGGCAAATATTGAAAGCTCTGAATTGACTGGCAACATTTGCTCATTCCCTCCATCCTTGACCTGTCTCGCATTAAACCTTTCCACAATTCAACCCAGTACTTGTTGATGTGCACACTCAGCGCACATATGCGAAAAGGGCAAATCAGACAACAGTTCACAGGAGGATGGAAAAATTCAGTTTCAACTCCATTCATTGGGACAACCAATAGACTTGGCTGGAGTAAGAGAGGAAAAATAAGACCTTGGATGCAAGTGAACAAAGCAGTCAGCGTTTCTTTCAGATGAATAGACTGGAACTTCCTTTTTATTTTCCCAGGGATGCTTTGTGGAATTATTCTGTACTGGTAAAGCAACTTCATCTAAAATCAACCCAATCTCTCTCTATCTCCCTGGCCCTTATCAGCCCCCGGCAGTTTGCCCATGTGAACATGGAAACATGGACACAGATTCCAGCACAACAAGTTTTTGATCAATATCACCGGGACGACACAAAAACTCTGGACCACATTTCGGATGAGATATTAAAAGATAACTGAAATAAGAGTGTCAGGGTTCATTCAGGGTTCCAACTTTTTCCCCAGTCATGACTTTTCCAGGACTTTCAGCTGGTGACAGGCAGAAACATATTCTTCTTCCTGCTCCTCCTAGTAATGACCTCCTCTGTGGAAAATTGCCCCTTTAATAATCCTTCAACAATTGAAACATCCATCCATCGTCTCCAGCATCCCCCGCTTAACCTGCACTCAGGGTCACGGGGGATGCTGGAGCCTATCCCAGCTGTCGGTCGAGAGGCGAGGTACACCCTGGACGGGTCGCCAGTCAATCGCAGGGCCACATATGCAGACAAACAAGCATTCACCCACTTACTCACTCATTCGGGGCAATTTTCCCAACTTTTTTCCAATTAACCTGCACCATGTTTTTTGGACTGTGGGAGGAAACCCACGCAGACATGGGGAGCACATGCAAACTCCACACAGAAAGGTCCCCTTGTCGGAATCGACAGTCCTTCGTGCTGTGAGGCGAAAGCGCTAATCACTTACTATTGTACATTTTCCGGTCTATCTGAACTACTTTGAGGTGATTGCTTCTTTACTTAATGGGGGATTATTAATGTTAAATGTTAATGTTAATGTTAAAGTCAAATCCAATTTTAATTAACATACTTCCATAACAATGTTGACTGAACATGAGTGAGGCTGTTCTGTTTTTCCAGATAGACATCGTTAACACACTGCAGGTCATATAACAAGTAATGACTTCAACACAACTGCTATGGTTAGTCTGATATAAAACAAAGTTCACATCGGACGTGGAACTGGCTTCATTTCTGAAAACATGAACAGCCACAAACCACTTTTGAGGGAGGAAAATCACCTTGAGATTCTTGCAGCAAGATTTGCTTACCTTTTTCTGTGTCTCTGGAGGAACGGCTGTAGGAGGAGGTGATCCCTGTCAGACTGTTTGGCCTGTTGAGGGCGCTGGAGGACAATGTGGTGCTGGAGTAGGATGGGGTGGAGGCAGTGCTGACCGTGGAAATGGTGGTGGTAGCGGAGGAAGATGATGGCCGGTTGCGCTGATGGGGAAATAAAGAAGATTGTGAGAAAAAGAGAAAAATGTTTGCACTGTTTTCACCTATGGAAGCTAATGGTTGAAAGTTTTTCACAATTAAAGTCAGTTCTCTGCTGATTATATTGAATAGTGAAATGGTTGGGAAAAAAGAAATACCTCTTCGAAGCTACGGTACTTTGGTCGGTAATCATCCTCCTTGGTTTCTGTCTCCTTCTTTTCCTCCTGCTTCTCCTTGTCCTGCTTCTCTTTCTCCTCCTTCTCCTCCTCTCGAGTCTTTGAGGTACGACTCCTGCCAATTGTTTTCTCAGCCTCTTGCAGGTCAGTTAGAGTCACGCCCTGAAGGGAGAGAGATACTAGTTTTGAATTGTCTAAAATGGAAAACCAAGTAAATCAGGGTTTATCTCACCTGTTTTGGATTTTCTTTTTGTAGTTGGGGGTGTAAATATACGAAGCAGAGTACAGTGACTGACCTGAGTGGACCTCCTTGACTGTCGAGCCTGTCTGGAGCGAGCTTTCCTCTGCGACTCCGACTCTTCATCACGCACAGGTGTCAAGTAGGACCTGTACAACACACAAATATATTTCATACAGCTTGACAACATGACAAAACAACAGAATGACCTTTGAATGTTATTCAGATGGTTTCATCTCACAATTGAAATTGGTGAAACATATCATCATAGTAATCCCTTCAACACAGTTCCCAGAGTCTTAAACTAGCCTTTCTACATTTAATGCAATGCTTCTAAACCATCACTGTAAGGACACCTGAGAAAAATTAGGTTGTTTGTGAAATTTGAGACAAAACACTGCAATGGGACCTTTGCACTTCTGAGTCATCCAATTCTGGACTCCCAGAGAGATCTTTGGAGATAAAAATGAGGAAATTCATGAAGGCTTTTTAACTCGCAAAGCCATAATCCCACGAGGCAAACACAACTTAACATTTCTTGAAAACTTAACTTTTCTTGACTTCGTACAAGTCCTGATTTTTGGTTTCAAAATGAAACCATTGTCCTTAGTTAAACTCCGGCAAGAAAATGAATTTTTGCTACAGCTGGTCGTTCCAGATACTCAACAGTTTCATCTTACAACCACTAATGTTTTTTATTCTGATATCAAATTGAATGAATCTTACAGTAAGAAAATATCAAGCAAGTTAGACTGGGATTCTAGCGTTTTCTGATTTGGTAGGACATCTCTGAAAGCCACACAGGCGCAGAGGAGCAAGGACCTTGGTCTAGAAGAAAATGTGCAGCTTCTGCCCTACCACCATATAAGGAGAGTTTGATGGTGCAGCCCAGGCTGCGAAACAAGCCTGTCCCACTCCCACCGTGCCAGGTGGCTTATTTCAGCTCTCAACCCCATTCAAAATGCACATGTGCTCTGCGTCACTTGTACACAATCACACAAACTGTTATTCCTTCTGTTGTGTGTACAGAAGTGGAGAGATCAAACACAGAGAAAAGGCGCACGCATGCACGCACACTTTGAAAACACTTCTAGAGGAAATGCATCCGGATCACTGTGTTACTAAAGGAGAGCTTTCAAGTTGCTTACAGTAAACACTGGGAGCCAAGATGATTCTGATGTTTCATGGAAATTGAAAAACAATTCTTACAATTATTAAATAAGAGCCGTTGGTGGAGAAGTCTGGAGTTTTCTCAGCAGTTTGGTCTGAACTCATGTCAAGATAATAAATAAAACATGGGATCCAGAGACTTTCCACTAAGCAATAATTAGAAAAAGCAATCAACTCTCAAAAGTAAACAAAAACGCTGCATATATTTAAAATAAGCATGTTTTTTCTTTCAAGATGGCGCTGCAAGACGGCAGCCTATTACAGCAGCTCCAACTATCTCCTCTTATCTTCATCACACCTGAGTCTATTGCCGATCTTGTCTATTAAAATCATCATGGATTACGATCCTCTAAACCTAATCGCAAATTAGATGCATCTAAGATAAGATGGTACTTTATTGATAATCAATATTGATAATTGATTATATATAATGTCTCTTTCCTAATTTCATGAATTACAAAATAATAATAATAATAATAGCACCAATTTTATGTAAAGCCCTGTTAACTTGGTTTGAATGCTTTTAAGTGATTCAAAGCGTTGGCTCTTTTTGTTTAAAAATATCATAATAAATGCATGTTATCCAGCATGGGGCACATTTCACTTAGTTATGTATTCTTGAGATCACTTTATACACACACACTTGCACATTTTCATTTCAAGCAACACTGAGCAGCACACACAGCATGCAGTTATACGTGTATGTAAATGATAAGATAAACTGAGGTAGTACAGATAGAGAATTGTAAAGGCCTGTAACCTGCGTCTCTCAGGGCCGGTGCCGGTGGTTGTAGATACGCCGCCGGTGGAGGTGGTGGTGGTGGATGTTGTGGTCGTGGTAGAGCCAGTGTTAATAGTGGGAATGACTGACACAGACTCTCGCTCCTTCACTTTTTCCCTCTCTGCATTCTCCTCTGACCAGTACCTGTTGATGTGCCAAAAGGTAACTAAACACATACTTTAATACATTTATATCATATGGTTGATCTAATGGTTTAGAAAAGATTACACAAACTTATATGTGTTCTATGGGTGATTAAAAGTCCACAAGAATCACTTTGGCCCAGAAAATTTAATAAATAAACACTCAACATATAGAAATTGAACTGACATAGATATAGATCTCTGTGACATAGATAAACAGAGATCATTTCAATAATTTGACCAGCATGATCGATTTTGTAAGATCAACTGAGTGAATTTTTACTAGATAAGGAGCCTTTTTTTTATAGGAAGCCATGCACTGATGCACTGATGTTACTCCTTCAAATACTTTGCTTATCGAGGCTGCTCCTGCTTTACTATCCACCAAAGCAGCAGACACATGCGAAAAAAGCTGTGAAGTCGTGTCTGTTTTCAGATCATTGCAGTCTAAATCTACCTGCTGGTAAGACTGGTGGAGCCAGTGCGGGTGGAGGAAGAGCCCAGGCCTGAGAGCAGGCCACGGTGGCCTGTAGGCGAGGTAACGGATGAGGAGGTGTTGGTGGTTGTGGAGGAGGTGGCAGTCGAGGAGCTCAAGTCCTCGTGTCTTCTGCCGAATGAGCCGCTGTAGGACAAGATGTCAGACAGCGGACGATTGAGAGTCTGGACTGAGATTTCAACAGGAGAACAAGCTCTGACTATGTCAAAAGAATATTTCTGAAGGCTTTTCCTTTTTTTTAAATATTCTGGTGCTTTAAAATTGACTTGAACTGAAAATGTCGAGCCTTAAAGAAAACAAAATGGCAAAAATAACAAAGCCTGAAATACAAATCTGACTTAAAAAGGACACTGCGAGCACCGGCTGTTTTATAGCTCGCGATCCAATGCTGCTTGACATACTTTTTTTTAATTTGGGAGAACAAACGGAAAACACAGGCAATGTCTGACATACTTTGCAATTGTTTAAAGGTCAAAGCTAATTCCTAGCATGAGTCACTTCGCGGGCATCGGGGGCTCTGACATCATTACCTAATATATTGGACCACAAGGTCACTCAACTGAAGTCACTTTTATGGTAATATACCACCACTTGGGGTAACTAAATGCGTCAACGGTGCCCGTCAGGGTCAGAGAACTGTGCTAGACAGGGCTGAAAGCAAATGCTCAGAGTTTCGAAGATTAACGACTCAGTCGCAGTAAGACTAACAATCCCATTCTTTGTAGTGTATTAATAACTACTGAACACCGTAAAAAAAGATTCACTTATTAGTTGTCTAAAAGTTACAATTATGGATGCCGCAATTAACACATGAATTACTCAGAATTGTGTATCATAAGCACAATACCTGAAACAAGTGTTTATATCTATATATTTTATGTTGTTAACTTTGTTATTTAGATATAGTTTTTTATTTTCGATCATCAGTGACAGACCTGCTAACATAATGTGTCACTTAAATAAAGACATTTCATCAATACACATGAAATATAGTATTGTTAATAAATATGAAATGGAGGTCGGACAAGGGAAAAAATAATTTAAGATATTAATAGCACATATTGTATATATTCACCACATATTAACTTAGCGATCTATTAGTGTTACAGGTTTAAGAAACAAGTTCCAGTTTTGCAAAATTGATAGAAAAAATATCTGAAGCACAAAAAGTTGTACAAGTCAAATTATTTGAAAATTTGGCCCGTGGCCCTCTAGACAATAGTCTAATGATTGTAATCTGACACAGATTCTTATACCAATCTGAAGCAGGACACACCCACCAGACTATTCTGAATTAAAGGAACACAACAAAAAAGAAACAAACAATTAAATCCCACATCTCTTAACATATTAAGGTGACACTACAGTGAAGCTGGGGAGGACAAACAAGGACAGTTGAGAGACGCCAAGGTTGGTGTACCTGCGGTAAATGCTGTATGACTGGTAGTGGGAAGTGGGTGGCTGCCAGGGTTTAGTATTACAGGTGTTAGGGTCCAAGCTGGAGGTGGATGAAGACTTGGCTGGCACGTCCCGCGTGCTGCCGCTCCGCCCTAGTGCTAGCGTATGGGACGTACTGGCGTGCCAGCAGGTGCATGGGTGAAAGAGGCATGTTAGCGGTGGAGGCGCGCACACACAGACACATTCAAAGAAACATTGAAAGACACATCTGAGGCTATAAAGCTTTCACACACAGCTGCTGCAGTCATGTCATTTGGGACAAGCAGTTGACGAGATAGAAAGATAAGAGATCCAGATGTTGCCAGTCAACTTACAGAATTGCAGAGTGTCAAAGTTGGGAATTTAAGAATTTCCATGATTTTAAAATAACTTTGAAATATGAAACTGAACCTTGAAAATCATCTGCTTTTAGAACTTTAAGTCTCAGGTCCCACGATGACAAATGCAAACATCAATCCTGAGGTTCTATGCCATGAAAACCGTGACATTTTATCTGATTTGGGAGTCAGACAGGAACTCGTCACCCAAAAATGTGCTGCCCAATTTGGCATGGAAACCTGACAGGACATGTGTAGCCACATCATGCAGTGAGACATGGAAGTCAAGACTGAGGAACTATCGTTGCTGTCCATAGACAGGATTTAGTACCAGGAAAAGTAGACAGCCTCCACTGAGGGTAAAACATCAATATTGGAGGGAGCACAGAGATCTGATGGATCAGAGAGGGGAGCGGTTCAACAGCAGAGGCTAACCTTCGCTGGTAGCTGGGGGTTCGATTAGTGGAGGTGCTTCCTTCACTGTTCTTTAGGTCATCATCCCAGCGTCGCCGTGTGTAAGAGCCGCTACATATCACAGCAGCAGAAGAGTCCCTGTGGAACAAGACAGGATCCAAAACAGAAACTGATATTTGACATTTTTCTAACAGAGGAGTGTCTGAGGAACTGAGGTGATTTCCTAGGAGTCCTCCTATCAGCAAGGATAACATTTTTCTTTTGTTGTCAGTCCAATTTTTGCAGGCCACCAATCCCAAAAATACTTAGGAATGAATTTGTCCAATTCAAAACTGTGTCACTGACAAGGTGTGTCTGTCACCAATTACAAGGCAGTATTCCAGTGTTGATATGCACCAAAAGCGATTAGAATAATTAAGCGATTAGTCCAAAAAGGACTAAAAGTCTTAAAATAACTGTCTAAAATCATTTTAATAAATCTATTAGAAAGGATGAACTGATGTATTTGAGAAAATACAAATTACACGGTAACAAGAACTGACAATAAATCACAAGCAATTAACCCATATTAAAAGATGGTTATAATCTCAACTCAACAGAAGGCATCACAAGACTGTCGCATTGTTGCTGTCATAGCAACCATGTTAAAAATTGCAATGACAGCCACATGAGCTTCTCTTCCTGCAGGCCACTGAAAGGGAGAGGACCTCTCAATACAATTTGTCTAAAGGTTAAAAGATCTCTGGAAACCCTGTTCGGTTCATTTGGTAAAAAAGTTCCGAGAATGCCTATAGATTTGTTTATAGATGTGTCCTTTCATGGACAAGTACTTCCCCCTTTGATATGATACCTAATCTTGTCCTTTATAAAATCAAGCTTCTCAAATTCATTGGTCAACTGCAGTTGCAGCAGAATATGCTTGAGGCTGTGGCTTCAGGCTGCACACACCATGCAGAACACTATGACCTTAGCCTATCAGAACAATGGCAGGAAGTTGGAACTTCTCTTACAAGTCAATCCATCCATCCATCCATCTTCTGCTGCTTATCCGAAGTCGGGTGGCGGGGGCAGCAACCGGAGCAGGGAGGCCACGACTTCCCTCTCCCCAGTCATATTGTTCAGCTCTTCTGGGGGGACCCCAAGGCGCTCCCAGGCCAGCCTGGAGACATCTCTCCAGCATGTCCTGGGTCTTCCCCGTGGCCTCCTCCAGAGGGACATGCCCAGAATACCTCCCTTGGGAGGCGTTCAGGAGGCATCCTGACCAGATGCCCGAGCCACCTCATCTGACTCCTCCTTATGCGGAGGAGCAACAACTCTACTCTGAGTTCCTCCCGGATGGCCAAACTTCTCACCTTATCTCTAAGAGGAGTCCAGCCACCCTGCGGAGAAAACTCATTTCAGCTGCTTGTATCCGCGATCTCGTTCTGTCGGTTACTACCCACAGCTCGTGACCATAGGTGAGGGTAGGAACTAGTCTACTGGCATATTGAGAGCTTTGCCTTCTGGCTCAGCTCCCTCTTCACCACGACAGACCGGTACAGAGTCTGCATCACTGCAGACGCTGCACGATCCACCTGTCGGTCTCCCGCTCCATCCTTCCCTCACTCGTGAACAAGACCCCGAATTACTGAAATTCCCCCACTTGGGGCAGGACCCGAGTCCCCAATCTCTGCTTCCTCATTGGAAGGAATTTCGACTGGATGTCTAAGAAGTATTCCTGCCACCGATCTACAATGCCTCATGTTGAGGTCAGCGGCGCCCAACTCTCACTGTACACAGCGTTGACAAGGCACTGCTCTCCCCTCCTGAGCTGCCTCCTGGAAGTCGTTCTCCATGGTCTCCCTGAACTCCTCCCATGCCCGGATTTTTGCAAAAAGGTCCGATATGACTCCTTCAGTTTGACCGCTGGGGTCCACCAGCAGGTTCGAGCGTTGCCGCCCCGATAGGAGCAGACCGCCTTACGGCCGCAACACCAGGCTACCACCTCGAGAATGTAAGCACAGAGCATGGTTCACTCAGACTCAATGTCTCCTGCCTCCCTTGGGACGTGGTTGTAGCTCTGCCGGAGGTTGCAGTTGAAACTCCTTCTTACAGGGAAATCTGCCAGACGTTCCCAGCAGACCCTCACATTATGTTTATGGCGCCTCTCCGTGGGGGCAACTCCAAAATAAAATGAAAAAGTCTAGCCCCTCTCAAGAGGCCTGGTTCCAGACCCCACGCTGTGTGTCAAGGGGAGTCCGACTATAGCTTGTCTGAATCTCTCAGCCTCCCGCACCAGCTCCTGCTCCTTCCCCGCCAGAGAGGGGACATTCCATGTTCTAAGAGCCAGCTTCCACAGCCAAGGGTCGGACTGCCAAGGTCCCCCGCCCCGGCCATCACCCAGCTCCCACTGCACCCAACACTCTTGGCCCTTCCTGTGGGCGGTGAACCCAGGGGAAGAGAGACCCATGTCACTCCTTCGGGCTGTGCCCAGCCGAGCCCCATGGGTGCAGGCCCGGCCACTAGGCGCTCGCTATCGAGCCTCACCCCTGAGCCTTAGCTCCGGGGGGGGCCCTGTTGACCCCCGTCCGTGCAGGAGTAAACTCGGTCCAAAATTGCCGCTTGAAAGTCTTCAGAGCCGCGCTTTGACTGGTCCCTCACCTGGGACCTGTTTGCCTTGGATGACCCTCTTGCAGGTGTCTGGCGGAAATATAGCCGCTTCGCTTCTTGGGTTTACCTGTTTTCCTTCTCGTCAATGTCTGAGGTACTGGCCAGTCTCCTGGGGATGGTGGGGGCTACATAGGCAAGCCGGGTTCCTTTGTCCTTTTCCTGTAGAGAGGGAGACATGCAGGACCAGAGGTTCAACAAAAATGAAAATTTGAAAACAATGAGAAGTTTACTACTGACTATGACAAGGTAGGATAAATTCTACTTCTAAATTAAAGCACTGGGAAAGAGAACTATTAAAAATACACTTAAGTCTTAACCAAAAAGTATCTCATCATGCAACATGCAAACTGAAATTTTACTCAGAAAACAAGAAAAAGAGGGTGATTACATGGCTGGTTAAAGACCGATTGCAATGATGATTGTTTCATCATTGCTCCATCGTTCTGATTTAGGTGAAGCTGATCTAGGACCAATGTTGAAAATGCATACTTTGTCTTTGTCTTTGTTGTCCAAGGATGATGACAGACGGGGGCTGGAGGCCGAGCGCATCACCCCTGTCATGTCCTTCTCCCTCTGAGCCTCCTTGGCGGCTGTGATCTCTGCCAGCGCTCCATAACTGCCAGTCTTCCTTAGGCCAAGGCGCCACGACGCAGGGGACTCATCTTTCCTCTCCTCCTCCATTTTAGTGGACACCTTTCCCATAAGTTGAGTGACCTGGAAAGGATGGCCAAGTGCTGGTTTAGTACCTTAATCATTTGAATAGGTGAAGATATTAGAGAATTAGTAATCCTGAAGTTCAACAACAAAAAAAAAAATAAAAATCTATTATTGAATTATTTTATTGAGCTCCATTTTGGAGTTTAAAAGGGCAAGCTGGTTTGTGTTAAGTGGGGGGGGGGGGCATGCGAGTTAAGAGTTACAATCACGTCCAGGTTTACAGAAAAGACGAACACCTACACCTGACAGAGTCAACCGAGGGGCTAAACTGGATTCTGCTGTCATTTTGTCTAACCAGCACTCTTTAGACAGTGAGGTAAGTGCTCACATTTGATCTGGATGTATACATATTAAAAATGGACAAGCGTCTGGACAGAACACACAAGCCACAAACTGACACACTCACATGAGCATGACTACGGTAAGGTGTGTTTCATGGACAACATGTAAGAACATCACAGGGGGTCGATGAGTGCGAGTCCGCAGTTGGACCAGCAGGGTTAGGGGAGCGTTACATTTTTTTTAAGTGCACAGGTGCATGTAGAATGAGGGAACAACTGGAGTGCACACCAAAGCCTCACCATGAGTTTTTTGGGCACAAGAGAAATACCAGTTTTGCGCAAGCCCTGGCGCCACAATGCAGGACAGCCTGGTTCCGCCACAGGCATGAGGGGGGTAATATAATCAAACTAAAGCCAACCAAGACAAGAGCCCAGGATGAGACGCAGCGAAAAGACAGGGGATTGGGGGTAGACAGGGAGGGGGACAGAGGTTGAGATAGAGAAAGACAGTAAGAATGAAGCAGCAGCAAAAGAAACACACTTAATGGCAGGTCTATTAAAGCCTAGTCACAACACAAAATGCTTACTGCCAGAACTGGGTTCAAGGGGCAGGGGCGACATGATCGCGTTGATTTGGAATAAGCCATAGATTCAGCAAACATCCAGTAGTATGAAAATTGGAAATTGTTAATGTTTTACACGGTTATCAGACAGCAGACATTGTGATGTGTGAGAACCAGGACTCAACCAATGATATAACATGATCATTGTGAGAAAAGAAAGAGAGGAGTAACAAAGAAAGTCTGGATTGGTGTCCACTGGCTAGGGAAGATAAAAAACAAAAACGAAACTCTTTTTTGATAGTGATATCAATATCATACTGTAAGCTGAAATGTCATCAGAATGATGGGATCTAGTTTATTTCTAATTCAATTAAAATGCCTCTCTAAATGTCTCGGACTGCAAGTAATTTACAGCCAGGCTTTAATCTGTAATTTATACAATTGCACAACAAAAAAAAAAATGTTCTTGATTTTCTATTTCTTTGCATTTGCTTTTTGTTGTGGTATTTTCCTAATAATTTTGAACACTATCTTATTCACTTACCTATGACAGGAACAAGTAAGTTAGCTGTTGTTTAGCTGAACTTGATTAGTTCAGAACTGTCCCAAAAATAAATAACCCCCCCCCCAAAAAAAATTGAAATTATATATCACACTCCAAATTGTCCAGACGTGTGAATGAGACAGTGAATGGTTGTATATCTTTATATGTGGCCCTGGACTCGACTGGTGACCGCTCGAGGGGTACCCTGCCTCCTGCCCAATTACAGCTGGGATAGGCTCAAGCACTCCCTTGATCCTGAGCACAGGACAATGGGTATAGGAAATGAATGAATTAATGAATCATACACTCTTCACAATTCTTGATTTAAAAACAAGACAGTATCACAGTGAAGAGATAAATATGGATATATTGCCTTGCGCTTCAATCAATACAATTCACTGGGATTATGATAATCACAGGCAGAAACAGTTTCAAAAATTTCTCAAGTTTTTTGCTTTCATTTTATGGATATCTTCAGTTCTACATGAGGCCAAGGCAATGCCCATACTGGATTTTACATTCTGGTTCTGTGCCCAGTCTCATTATGGCCAGCAGAGGGGAGCAGTCTCAAAAGTGGAAAAGCTCCTAAAAGGCATGGTTCTTTCCTATAACTAATCAAGCTTGTCCAAAGCTGTCCTACTGGTGTCCAAGCCTAAGCTGAAGAATCTTATAGTAAAACTGTTAGAAGCTACTCCAGGCTTCACTTGCCTGTTAGTAAAACAGCAGCCACAACCAGGCATAATTCTCATTCTCACGGACTCTGACATTTGTGGGTTCTGTGGGCTCATTGTGCCAATGACATGTGAAGAGCACATTGTGCAGACAACAAACTTATTTATGTGTACCCTGAAGCATTTCAGCCAGTTGTGAAGACAGGTTTCTGCCTGAGGAGGAGAAGAGCTTCATAGAACGGTTTCATTGTTTGTTTGTTTTTTCCTTAGAAACAAAAGGAGGCAGAATACGGTTGTAGTTTCTGTACATCACATCTTGGCACCGTTAACTTTTCCTCAAATGCTCCCTAGAACTAGACAAACATTGCTTGTTGGTTTAAGTGATATCTGTATCTTGGGTCTATGATACTAGGATTTACCTTCTTTGTGGGTGATGTAGGGGTCATCAGCTGGTTGGTCGGGCTGGTCGGCGAGGACACTGCGATGGTGGCTGGGGTGGGCGTTGTGCTGTTGCTCACGGTGGCTAAGGATTTGCTTTTGTCTGATGAGAACAAAGAGATAAAGGGATGTGAGTTGTCAGAGCAGCCATATCATAAATTATTCATAGGGCTTTGGAATATATATTTAGTTTTGTTTGCAATATTGTGGATTTTTTGAAAATATATATATATCATGATTTTCTGCATCCAAAAACTGTTGTTTTGTCTAATAAAATCCTTGCTTTGTGTTTTCCTAACTCTTCACTTAAATTTGGCATCATGGTTAAACTATGTTAAAAACATCAAGAAGTGATACAAAATTGTGATAATTGTATAGAGGCTGTAATCATTCTACATGAAGGAGGAATTAACCTCCATAACTAGCTAAAAAAGGCAAAAATATCGAGAAAATTGGTAAACTTTCATGTATATCACCAAGAAAGTATAATTATACAATATATAGCAAATATCATAATTATTACTGAAAATAAAGCAGTGGAACACTGTTCAGCATTCTAATCAAAGTGGAAATAAATTTATCACTCGCTGGCAACAAACAGTTGCATTCAGCTAGTAAGCAGATAATTCAAAATACATGGAAATAGAAAAAGGGTGTTCTGATTATCCTGGGCTTTTCATCTTTTTAACTTTATTGACCAACTGTAACTAACTGGACAAAAGTCAAATTCTGGTTTGGATCTTCTTCCACACAAGCCTGAACAAAAACACCTGCCGAGCACCTGCTTCAGTCTCCGACTCTGAATCCTCCTCCTCCTCCTCCTCACTGGAGCAGCTGGATTCATCTTTCTTTCCCTCCTCCTCCTCATCCACCTTCTCTGGTTCCAGGGTCTCGATGCGTGGGGCCGTCTTTTCTGGCTCCAGGAGCAGTGTTTCTTTGCTATGGTGTACAAAAGGCACAGCGTTAATGCAGAGATACAACTCTGTTGTCTACTTCTGTCTGAGACTGCTAAGAGGAATGTGATGCCGGGGCACAGATTACAATCAAATTCCATAAAAAATGTAAGATAGTAATAGAATTTTTTTAAAAGCACAATAGTTGTGTCAAAGGCAGATTTATTTCAAGCTATTTCCTCACCTTTTCAGTGGTTTCAGTGATTGGTTATTGTCTCCTGTGGTTGTGGTTTCAATCAAAGGCGATTTCTTAGCATCTTTCTTCTCACTCATCAGCTGGAACAAAAAAAAGCATGAATAAGCAGACGCAAACCGATCCAAAAGTGTGAGACACCTTGGCTTGGAACAAAGATTTCCTGGAAAAAGAAAATAAAGAAAGAAACAAACAAACAAACAGAAAATATATACCTGTTTACATTCCTTTCTGGGCCTCGATCATTTTCCAGGGAAATTTTTAAACAAGATGTAACCTTTGCTGCTACCAAAAGTGGCAAACAAAGTTCTGTTTTATTCTGTGTGATTAACTGAGCAGCAGGACAACAGAGTGCAAGTGGAGACTCAAGATAAACTGAACAGTTGAAACGAGGAATATTTCATTTCAGCCATCATAATCTCAAAAAAAAAAGAGACTGAGGCTGGATTTTTTGAGTTGACTTGGATATTTGTGGCAAAAAATGTGATAAATCACCAGTATCTGTCATGTACTAAAACACACCCCCTCCTCGTGCATCGAACCTCACCATGATGAAGGGTTTTGTATGTCCTGGTGGTCCTAGGACCTCAGTTGTTGAGGGCTTTATGCCCCTGGTAGGGTCACCCAATGCAAACTGGTGCTTGGTCAGGAACCATGGTAAGTGCAGTTCAGAATATCTCCAATGAAGAATAAAGACCATAAACCTTGTCTTCCCTTGGCCAGACACAGATCACCAGGGCCTCCTTCTAGATGTAGATCCAGGCCCGGGCACAGTCCGATACATGGGTCCCCCTTCCCATTGGCTCTCCATTCTATAGCCAAGGGGGTTGTTTGCAGTGTGTGCTGAATGGGGAATAAAGGTCACTCCGATCCTTGGCCGCAGAAGGTGGGTCTAGGGATGTGGAACATCACCTCTCCGGTAGGGATGAAGCCTGAGCTGGTGTGCAAGGCTGAGAGGTTCCAGCTAGATAGAGTTGTGCTCACCTTGAAGCTGAGCTTGGGCTTTGGAGCCAGTCTCCTTGAGAAGGGTTGGACTCTTTTCTGGTCCGAATTTGCCCCCAGAGAGACGCGACAAGTAGGTCTGGGCATACTAATCACCCTCCAGCTTGGTACCTGTACGTTGGGGTTTAACTCAGTGCTGGGAGGGTAGCCTCCAGCCATGTTTGGTTTAGAGGGACAAGTTCTGAATAGTTTGTTTCCAATGCATCTAACAACAGCTCAGAGGACCCACCCTTTCTTGGGTCCTTGGGGGGATACCAGAGAGCAGTCCTGCCGGAGCCCCCCCCCTTGTCCTGCTGGAGGATTTCAATGCTGAAGTTGAGAATGACCGTGAGAGTTGGTTTGGCATGATGGGGAGGAATGGACCCCAAGATCCGAATCGAAGCAACATATTGTTACTGGACTTCTGTCTCCATCATGGACTGTCCACAGCAAACACCATCTTCAGGCATAATGGTGTCCATTGGTGCACTTGGCACCCGTACACCCTAAGCAGCAGTTCAGTGATCAACTTTGTGGTTGTGTCAGACAACAGACAAGTGGCCACATATGGTAAACACTTGTGGAGTTGTTAACCAATCACTACCTGCAAAGGTGGTAAAAAAGGTCTGGGGGGCACATGAGATCCACCCTGAGTTCCTCAAGGCTCTGAAGGGAGGTAGTGAGCAGGTGTGGGCATACTAAAAGCGCTCCCACTGGGTACCTGTACATAGTGGTTTCACTCAATAGACTAAATTAAAGGCCATAAATTACAAATAGTACCTTGTTGATTCTGAACAGAGTGACTTACCAAATTTTGTTTCTTTTGTAGTTCTTCTAAGTAACCTAAAACATCTTCATCTGCTACATCAAAAGCTGTCTGGCCCTGAGGAAAATAAATAAAATCATCAATAGATACCATTAACAAGGAAGGAAAGATGGGAAATACAGTTTGTCCCCCTTTTCTGAGATGGATATAGAGCTGAAATTTATAGCCAGTCGATGTGCCATTCAGATACTACATTTATTTATTTACATTTATAATATTTCTATTTAGTTTTTCTAAATATAAGAGGAAAAAAAAGTTGCTTCATTCTTAACAAATGAAAACTAACTGAAAAACTGTGATGGAATTACCTGAATATTAGTTAAAGAAATAAGGAAATAGGCTCTCATAAGATCTCAATATAAACGGAAATTGCCCTAGTTAGAAATGATGTGGACATATAAAAAAGTGTTTATAAAAACAATCAGTTACCTTGCAAATAAATTCTTTACAAACAAAACTGTTGTAGCATGATTTATAACATAATCCATTTTGAAAAATTCAAACAGACATATAAAAGGTATAAACAGTTCAGAATCAATGCACTGATTCTGATCAAACATGTAAAGCAACGGTAGGACTGGATTCCACATACATACCATTTTATTAATGAGGTCCATGTCACATAAGTTGTCAACTAATATCCTACAGGCCTCCTCTTTGCCCCAGTGTGCCGCTGCATGTAGAGGAGTCCAGCCATCATAGTCCTTAATATTTACATCATACCCTGCTTGGATTAAAAGCCTGCATGACAAAGGAGGGGTGCGTGAGTGCAATAGGAGACAGCAGAGTAGAATTTGTTAATCAGAGTTAAATTTGGCTCTGTAATGTAGTATTATCAGATGCTGCCGAGCCCCAAGCCGAAACAAGTACAGAAGTAGCGGAACCTCAGGTCAGTGACATATCATCTGAAGATGATGTCAAAAAGACAGGTTGTCTAAATAAATAAAAACCTACGCAATAGCCCAGTCAGTAAATCCACCATCATTTAAATAACAACAATGTTTACAGTAGTCTTGCTAAACATCATAGATCTTACAGCTATCTATTGCATTAGCGCATGCTAGAAGGCTTCCCAGAGCAGATAGACAGGTGGTTGCTGTTCCTACCCTTCACCAACGTGGTCGTATTAGCAGCCTAAAGAGAAAATGTTGCGGCAACACACTGACAAGATGCGGACAACCAGTTATGGTTGGCATTACCAAATAAATGTTGAAAAACAGCTGACATTGCACTTTACTTGCTTGCCTATCAATAAAATTCATATGCAAAAAGTTGCATGACGTTTTATTTCATAAAGTTATCAAATGTGTTGTAACAAACGTTTGTTCTGGGAGGAAAAAAAATGGGTCTAATGACAGTTGCTGTAAGCTAAACTGTGCAAGAAATCAGAGCAGCAGCTTACTTTAAAACCTCAACGTATCCCTTTGCAGCAGCTACATGGAGGGCTGTTCCCCCAGATTTGGCGTGCCGGACGTCTTGGATCTGGCCACTGTTGAGCCACTGCCGGGCGTCCCTCAACATGATCCTCTCCTCCTCTTTCCGGGCTGCTTCGATATCTACCCCTTGTGAGACAGAGGAGGCCAAAACCTGTCAGGACTGATACCTACAGATTATCTGCTACTTTCCATGCTCTCAGCTGCGACCAAAGACTGGAGGGAAGAGGGAGACACTGTCATTCCTGCAGTTAAGTTCCATACATTTCAGACAAGAGGTTGAAGGGTTAACCCACCAGCCAATTAGCCAATTATATCCGCAGATGACAGTTTACAGACTGAAACTTTACATGTAAAAAAATGTGAAATTGCTTGTGAAATCAATGTCACAACATTAAATATCAAGCTTTGTATACTGGCATAGTATTTGTGTTGTTTTTAAGTTACTTTGTTGAGTAACAAAGGTTCATTTCACATCTTTCTTGATTCATAACTGCAATGTCTTTCTGGTGCATTATCAGGTTAAATTTCCTGAATTCATGTGTATACTCGGTGCAGTTGGATTTTACAGACGACCAACGGTACCATCGTTGAAATGTACTTAAATATAAAACATGATTTTTCGAAACCGATTTTGATTTTTTATCTGTCAAGTAATGGTATTGGCTGGGTAACGCTTCATTCTACAAAATCCACACTTGTACTCCCTAATTGTTCCCGAGCCAGTGGGGTGAATGGTATCCCTTGTATTCTTTACAGAAAACCAGACATCTACTGTCTACTTCTGCCAACACCAGAGGGCACTGTCAAGCACTTTGTTTGCATCTGTAGAGGAAACCTGTGGTAATGACCTGTCAATTTGGCAATTATGTAAAGGCACTGGCTTCAGGGAGTGAGGTTTGTTCATATTTTTGAGCTATATGCTGTGTATCCAAGTGGAAAAAGGACTGTATTGTCCTGCTGATCGCTGACTGGAACACGAGACCATCTGAAATTCATTGCTGCATGAGTGGTTGACTCGTCAGCTGAGTACTAACTGTGTTGAACTATATAAATAGTGGTCAGAGAAGTGCTCTGGGGTCGGAGCCAAACACATCAGCTGATCTTATAGTTTTTGTTCTGCTCCCTGGGCTACATCATACCTCCTGTCCTGGCACCCTGGAAAGCTGGGGCAATTGAGACAATGGAAGGACAAGTATATCTTTTTGTTGGACATGAGAAGACAAACTTTTCCCATTGGTTTAGTCTTGGATAAATGGAGAGGAACTTTGATGTTGATAAGCTAGAGGAACAGAGAGGAGCAGGACAGCTCCATGCTCTTTTGACGTTATGGAAGATGTGTTCTGTGATCCTCGGAAAATCGGATGTTCATTCAGGAATATGACATAGACTGCAGCTGCGAGAATTCGAGATTTGCAAAGAGATTCAGGGATATGAGAGATGAAATGAAATGAAATTAAATTAAATGAAAGGGAGAAAATGACACAGGGTAAATCCTGATTGGGTCAGATACAACACAAATCTCACTGACATTCTTTAACTGTAAGATTCTGACGTATTTCATAACCCTATCCCAAAAGGATAGGCATAATACGACCATCAAAAATTGAAGAAATTCTGAACAAATGTAAGGACTTACAGACTTCATTGTCTCACTGGAAATTAGTTAGGTCACAAAAATTGAATGAAGCACATTTATTTACAAAAGTAGCAATTTATCAAGAGTACTCGGATTTAATGAATCTGTGGTTTTTATGAGGTATTTTAAGATAAGATAAGATAAGATAAGATAAGATAAGATAAGATAAGATAAGATAAGATAAGATAAGATAAGATAAGATAAGATAAGATAAGACTTTATTGATCCCCCATGGGGGAAATTCAGTTGTTGCAGCAGCAACATTAGAAGAGAGGAGAAGAAGAGAAGAGAAGGAAGCATACAAAAACAGTATTTGCCTGATAAGTATTGACTTGTCAATACATGATGGATTTCAAATATTTCAAAACACAACCTGTAGTTTGTTTTGTTTTTTTCGAGCTGCAAGCCTGATGTTTCATTAATCAATGTTGTCTTGACATAGGCAAGTTTTCTATCAAAAATAGTTTGAGTTTTTCAAGGGATAACTAGTGCTGGAGGAAACTAAAGTTGAGTGATGATGATGTGGAAATGTCACAAACATGAGAACAAAAATAGACGTGGAATGATAGAGAACAAAAACTCGATTGGGAACATTGGGGAAACATATGGGATGGGTGCCGGCCTGGTAGGACAATGTCCCATGATCTCCTTGAGAAATGTATGGAACAAGTGCTGGCCAGATAGGACAATATCCCGTGATCTTCTGGGAAGTTGCCAACACGGTCTCTATAAAAAGCAGGGAGAGTAATGGACTCTAAGTAGGACTAAAAGAAATAGCTGAGTGGAAGAGCTGGCAGCAGTTCAAAGCAGAGTTTTTATAAGAGAACAGCACATCTTCTACCTGAGGAGATGAAGAGAAAATCCAATAGACCAAAAAGGACTTGTTTCCTCTCTTCACCTCAGTGACAATACCACAACTGTATGACTGGGTTCAGGCAAAATGAACCATCCGCAGAAATCATTCATAAAAAGCAAGCACAGCAGATCTCAGTGGAAATCAAAGTTTACACCGTGCTTTTTTGAGTTCAAGAAGGTGCAGGGATGGAAAGAAGCTCTGATCTTAGCTATCACTGAGGTGGCCAGCCTTCAGTCTGCTGCAAAGACAGGCAGAAGCGGACAAAAGGTGAGGGGGTGGCAGGTAGCACGGCGTGCCAGTAACTCAACTGAGTCAAGGGTCATTTTAAAAAGAGTATCAGCATCCACTCCATCGCTAAATTAAGTTTAGAGCCAAAGTGTAGCATCGTGTGTTCGTTAAATTTAGCAACAGACAATAGCATTAAGTTTGTAAGTTAAGTGATAGAGTGCAAAATGAATAACTCCCCCAACCTCCTAAGCTGCCACAGGAATTATCTGATCTTCAAGATAATAACACTTAATAAGCCAATTTCTTTACATTGTCTTTTATTATGCATAATTATTTTAAACAATGTTTGTTACTCAAAAAGTATATTTTTCTTATTTAAAAACAGCAAAAATGTTGGTCTGAAAGGATTAATAGGGCTTCAATTCCTTTTAATGGGGAAATTTAAATGAATAAATGAGCAAATCAAGTTAAGAGCTTGGTCACAGAACAAATTAAATTCGTAGGTCAAGGCATTACTGTAAAAACCACATCATCCATGAATAATTTCACTTTCACTCCAGCCGTTCAAGCTGTCACTGACAATGATTGTGACAACAGGAGACAACAGAAGGAGAACGGCATTGTCTAAATGCCTTTTCTCATCACAAGAGCCTTAGACGAAAAAAATAGAAAGACCTGACTTTTCAGCTCTCAAAACAGCTGGAGCTCTTTTCTATATTATGGAAGCTTTTCCTGAAGCGAAAAACATGAATGGACTTACACCCATATTTGCATGACATATACAATAGAGCAAGAGCAAGGCCCCTACTCCCCTCTATGCTTATCAAATCTGGGAATAGCATTATTAGGCTGGATCACACAATACCTCAACAGGATAAACAACTAGATTTTGTGCTCGTGCACGCGCGCACGCACGCGCACGCACGCACACACACACCAAAAATCCTGCATTAGCCCCTAAAATCATGTAATCATGATAAAAATATATTACCCTATGCTGTGCTCGCTTTATTTGTAGATGGATTTCAATAGAACTTTCAAATACTCAAATCCAGAATGAATTCCAAACCATTGTCTAATATTGTTAGGGTTATCTATTGGCATTTGTAATATTGTTAGGCTACTAAAACTGAAAAAAAAAAACACAACTGAGGTTCAATCCTGTTCTTCTTGGCCTAACAGTCTGAAGTGCTGAAAAATTGTGCTCCACATGAGCTGTGAAACTGTATTTGTTTCTGACTGGCCACTGTTTAGCTCAATTTCCTGAGCTGCAACTCTGCTGTGGCTTCATTTCAACAACATGGCCATTTAAATATTTGAACATGGAAATGCAACAATATAATACAGGATTAGAGTTGTTCGATTCAAAGTGCTTTTTCGTTTTTCTGAGTGCGGCAGGATGGGTGAACAGGACAAATCAGTAGGAGGGATTTGGTTTGAATGTTGAAAACAGGTTACGTCGTTAAAAATGAGGAATTCTGTTGCTTGAATGGATGGGGCAGGCTAGGCTGTGCTCCAATCTAGGAAAGGCAAAATGCAGCCTGAACAGAGCTATAATTCAGTCTGCCAGTTATTGTTTAAAATGTATGGATTAACTTTTGACTTTGAAGACAGATATTTACAGACAGTTTAGAATTGAGGAACAACTAACTGTCAGTGTCTGGTGCATTACTTTTCTGAACCTTTTACTGTCTTACCTAGAACAGGATTTCTGCAGGAATCGGCTGATCAAAATTTAATTCCTTTTAATGCCCTTTTTAATGCCACTTTAAACAAATATAACGCCCATGGTCGACCGCAGACACATTTATTGATTATAATGTCAATCATTTACATCTGTTATAGATTTCACACAGTAGCAGATGGTACATATGACCTTCTGAGTGACAATAGAACTACAGAAGTACATGGATTTAACTTTGTGTATGATTATTAGTGCATATTTTTTAGTTTGTTTCCTTTTTTGTTCCAACTCCGTCCCAACATTTTTCAGTTCAAGGCATTTTTACTTGTATCTCCTCAGAGTATTTGACTTGATGATTATTTGAGCCATGAGTGCACTAACTATATTGTTTTCAGCTTTCTCAGAAAGTTCATCAGCGTCTGTCTGAAGCCTGGCGCACACCTCTGTCAACACAGCCTTTTTCTTTCTCAGTGCTTCCAGCTCATCCTCCAACTTTTTTTAAGTGCACGCAATGCACCCGTTCGCTTCCTCCTCTCTTCATCAAGGTACATCAAGTATTTTGTTCTGGCTGAGGCTACAGAGCACCTCCTCAAGCTCTGACCTGGTCACAGATTAGTCTCTGGCCCTTCACAGTTTTTCAGTTATGTTGCAGGTCTCCAATTCCCTGTGGAAATCAGTTATTTACTAAAGTGTGGGACTACTCCAAATTTTATAACATAGCTTGTTTTGTCCTTTCCACATAAAATATTCAGGAATATCAGAATTGCGAAACACTGCCTGACCTAGCTCAGAAACACTTGTTTGACGGATGCGAGTGGTGCTACAATGCAGTGTTCAGACACCAAAGCACCTCACCGTAGGTGCTGGTCCTCCCGCCTGTCTCAGCACTGCCGGAGGCTGTTACAGCAGCAGCAGTAGTGGTCGAAGCAGCAGCTGTTGTGTTGGCGACTGGAGCAGTTGCTTTGCTGGTCCCAGCAAAAAATCCGCCACAGTCAACTGCCTCCTGTCTTTCGCCATCTAACGACCATCCAATTACTTGTGCGATTTAACCAAATTAATGTCCATTTTGCAAAGTTTAAAAGTTTTTTTGCACACGCTATAAAAATCCGGTTTTCCAGCGACTGACTTTAACCAGCCTTGGAATTGTCCTTCATCCATGCACTTTTGTTAGAAATTAAACTTTCCCATTATATTGACAACAATATTCTCCACTCAGGCGCCACGCTCAGCGTCCAGCGTTGTAACTTTGTGCACGGTCAGAACAGCGGCTATAAGAAATAACTAATTAAAGGGTTCTGCCTGTCAATCATCACCTGTCATCATACTTTTCTGATCAAAATTATTGAATATTTACATAGCCTATTCAAACAAGATTACGAATAACACTGTTTTTTCCCATCAAGTTTATTCAAATGTTTAATTCCTCTAGACATTGACTTTAATGCTTTTTATTACAATAGGAGGCCAATTTTTTTGCAAAATCTATTTAATGACTCTGACTGCTTTTTAATGATTGACAGAAACCCTGAATTATAGACAGAATTATTAATTTAGTCAGAGAATATGTAATAAAAACAAAGATCTTACTGGTATGTCTATGTATTGCTAATGAACATGATGTTTTTTTAAAGTGCCAAAAGAACTGCGTATGGATAATTGTAGTCTGCTTACATATCATGGTTCTGTTGGAAAGACGAGAAGCCTGTCAGGAAGCGTGTCTAAATACACAGTGGAGGAAAAAGAAATGGGCTAGAGCCTGATTTATAATTCCACATTACATCAACCATGTATATCTCAAAGAAAAAAGAAAAAAAAACTACATAGAAAAGAATACCGCAAACTGTGGTGCCTGGTATCCTTTATAATCTCACTCCTACCACTTCTCCTCAAATAGGAGCTTGTATCAAGTTTCAGTACTTCCAGTTAGTGAAAAGATAAATATAGACAATGTAAGGCTAAATTGGGTAGCTCTTAGCTGACAGTGCCTGAAGAACCGGAACAAAGAGGGCCAGTGCTGCATCCCACCATCAGCTCGTGGATTACTGGTCTAAGTGTGGCCTGATGCAGACAATTTTTAGAAGTATTAATGTCCACACAGTCAACTGATTCATTATCAAAGGTGGGGTAACTGTCATCATGCTGTTTTGGAATCCTTTGAGAAAAAAAAAAAAAAAAAAAAACAGCTGATCAGTACAAACCTGAAGATTCAGTGTCACCCAGGTCATGGTCAATCATTATCAAATCTTATCATGGTCGTTTGACAAGTTTTTTCTTTTCTTGAAGACGTATCACCTCTTCCCCTTCAAGTCCAGTTACCACAATAAGTCTCAACAACGATTAGCTAATGAGCACATCCATTTGACTGTCAAGAGACAGTAGAAAAGACCGTGGCAAAAAAAAATGTAAAAGATCTTGGCAGTTGGTGTGATTTGATTTTCCAATATATTTAACAATAACAATTTAATATGCTTACCTTGCCGATTTATTTCATTTTGCAGTAACTCTTCCATTGCCTCTTCCTCAGCAATGTCCAAAGGCGTCTCACCCTCACTGTTTACAACGCCGACACTGGCGCCCTGACTAATAAGATACCTGAAACAACAGCACACAAACATTTTAGATTCCTGCCGACATGACATTTATACAAAAATAACGATACGGTGAAAAGGCACATAAACCTTTGCTTCCTTTGAGTAGTGAGGATGTTGCTGACAGACAGGTGTGTGTGATGCTGCTTCTGAGTGATTGCCAACGTGAGTCAACACTGTGTTTTAACCTGCGCCTCCCGCTTGGCCTCAAACAAAGATCACACTTTTCAATGACTTCAGCAGGTGGACCTCAATTTATTTTTTTTATAATAATCAAGGTAAGAGAGACGGTAAGATACTATTGGAATCAAGGTAACATTCAAATAAGCATGATACGGAAAAAACTTAGGGAGCTAAAGTTAACCAATGGACTTTGTTAACAGAGGGCCTTTTTGAGGCTGTGCAAACAGAATGAGCATGTCACACCTTAGAAATAAATAAAGCCAGGAGTCTGAATGAGGAGTGGCAGACATCCAAACAGTTTGCAGTTTATCCAGATTAGGATCATCAGCCCTTTGGTGACTCAAACTAGTTGGCTTTTTTTTGTCAATGTAATGCTATTCATAATCTTGCAAATGATAGATCATGGCATGGAGTTCATATCTGAAATGTATGTATATGAAACTACTGCACATGATGAAATACAATTTTTTAGCATGAACAATTATTGTACATGACCCCCAAAAATGAGAAAATTAAGGGGTTGATAAATAAACCCAAAACAAAAAGATTTACTTTTTAGATTGGGAGGCAACACTTGCTATTTTGGAAAAGTTTCAAACCATCATGCTGTCATTGATCAAGAAACTATTAATTAATCTATCTATCTCTCTCCATACATACATACATTACATACATAATAATGTGTATGTATGTAATTATTTTGTGTCTCTACTGTACCAAACAATGACTAACGCTGAATAGAGTGCCAAGCTGAAATTATGTGTGCTTTCACACCAAAGACTTTTATTGCAGTTTGTCTGCTATATTTTGGCTACAGTGTCTCATGTGTCAGATAGGAGATCAGGCCATCAGAGCTGGGCCCTGCTGTGCATTCTAGAACTGGGATGAGGTTGCGGCTGATGTCTGTGTGTTTTATATGTGTTAAGTCTGAAATGGGTCCATGTCAAACTCATGTATCAGCTCCATCTGCTTGCCCTTTAAGACTCATATGAAAGCATGAGATATCCGGAGAAAAACGATAAATCCTTCCATGAGTAATAAACAAATAAATCAGACATTACATTCTGTATCAATGCCCAGCTTAATTGTTCAGTCATTTACATTTTTCTCATCCCCCTCGATTGTTACGTCTCCACAAAGCAGTGTTGCAAAACCTTTGCAACAATTGAACAGCTTCACTTCATCTGCTTCCATTTAAAGTTGCGGTGAAACTCAGGCCATTCTCAATGGGCCAATACACCACTTGAAAAGCACCCAGTACTTCTGACTTCCCCAACACAGAAACTGACTGACTGCATCGACATTTCAAATTTTATATCATCTTGCTTGTTTTTTCTATTCCCCCTATTCTGTGTTGGGGGTACTAAAGCTGATGGTTCTGTGATTGGGACCCCAATGCAAAGAACTTAGGCAACCCTATAATTTTCTGGGTGAAGAGATACTGCACTGCTGTTTGCAGATGCCAAATCCGAAGAAGAGTCCGATCGAAAAGGGCTTTCTGAGAACTCGCCACCCACCTCAGGTTGTTGAGTTTCTCCTCGTGACACAGTGCCTCCCTTAGTCATCTGTTTAAGGCCGACCACTACCTTTTCCTTCACTATGTGACAACTTTTTGTACTCAGCAGCCCCGAGCCCCGCGCTGCTACAGTGTTCACTAGACCTGCTGAGCACAGGCTAACAGTCTGATAAGTTAACAGCACTTGATCTTTGCATTACAGAAAACGTTAAATCAAATATCTGGTAAGCATTTGGCATTATGTCATTTGACAGCTGCTTTTATAATACTGACTCAAATGGCAAACAATTAGTTAACAAGTTGCTGATTATTTTTCAAGGCCCATGATTGTTTGTTACTCCTTGGTAAACATGCCTGTAATGTAACACAGAAGTAAAGCAGGTTGGAGCACACTCCCAATACACCGAACAATGGCAATTAATGAGCCCTGTGGACTGTTTGAATAGCCTGTGATAACATCTCTGTTGTCCTATGGCTGGAGAAGACTCATCTTACAAGAAAAAGAATACACGCAAAAAATAAAGTGCAACTCAATTGGGTGGGTTTACATGAACCCAAATACCTTAGTTTGCTTTTACATTGGAGAACTGCTATAAATATTTTTCAAACCTTGTTGAAGTAATTTGTCAGTCGTCCTATGTGTTGATGTAAATGTCTGTTGACATTTAAAAAACAAATTGCAGCTCTAAGGCTCAAAAGAACACCCAAGTAGAGATTTTATTTCCAACAAAAACATTGATGAGCGAAGTGTATGACAAACAAAAAACAAAAGAAGCTAAAAATAAATAAATAGATAAAAAACACAAGACACATTCATGAATCTGAATATTTCCTCCTTAAATGATGTGGATACTTTTGATCATGGCCCCACAAAATGACTCTAATAAGCACCATTCTTCACAGAATCAGCCTGAAAGGAAGAGGGGATGTCAATGCATTAGCCTTGTAAATATTCAAAATACACTCACTCTGCTATGTCTAGGTATCCACAGGAAGCTGCAGCATGGAGGGGGATCCAACCCTCATTGTCAGGTTGGTTGATGCTGGCGCCGTGATCCACCAGGAACGTCACCATGTCTACGTTGTCATCTATGCATGCCTGAGGGGGCAGAGAAAAAAATAGGAGGGGGCAGGGGTTAAGGCCACGAAGAGGGAGAGGGGGGCAACCCCTCTGTTGATCCAGCAGCCCTGTACTAAATTTACAAAAAGGTTGCATGGAAAGAGAATTGTGCAGGTTGTGGCAGATTACTATGTCACTTCAGAAATGTCAGGATATTTAGGCTGATGGGTGCACAAACAGAGAAGGGGGCTTCAGATAACTGAGCTGCTGGTAGAGGCATCGAAGCCCTGTGTGCTATATGCAAATAATTCAAACACAGGATATAAAGGACTTGATTTGTAAGGCTGCCCTCACCAGCATTTGGAGCTGATGAACCTGTTAATTCTCTATTTCGATTGAACAACCATAAAACTGCAGCCCTTGACCGCTCCCATTGAATAAAGTGAATTATTTAAACAAAACCACACAGGATATCTGATGCTTTAGGTAGTAATCAGGTAGGGCAGTAAATTAAATTATAAGAAACTATGTGAGAATAAAGCAATAATACTCAAAACAAATGATGAATTAATGCATGATGGTGAATAGAGAAAACTTCTTTACTTAGAAGGAAAATTATGTGTTAAAAAGTTCCTATCTTTGATAAAATACTCCGAGATGAGTGCTCTACTTCCTCTGATGGATGGTTGCAGAAACACCATAATGGCTTTTGTTAAAATGAGAATCAGTATGACGACAAGCTATTCGTCTGGAATCTAGTCATTTGGTGTCAAAAAATCTCTGGCTTTCCGGGATCTAAATAAAATAAGAGCACTAAACGGCAGTGTTGAATGAGTAGGCTGCAAAAATACTTTGAAGGATGCGGGGTAAAGTTGAGGACTAGTCGAGGATGGGTGGTACCGGTGATCAATTGAAATCAGGTATAAAACATTATCTGCAACGTCTCCAAGACTTTCATTTCCCCAAATTAAAGTTTAATGGTCAATTATCGACTGAGGACATCATGAAAACTACAGGATGAAAGAATCAGGCTGCTTTCTAATAAAATGCAAAAGATATGTTAAACAAACTGGATATTAAACCTTTAACTGATTCTGTAAAAAATAAAAGATTTTTCCATTTCATAGTTCAATTTTGTTCTCCTAATTTGCTCTTGTATGCCTAAACTATTAATTTGAAAATTTGGAACCTTACAATGTGATCATATATGGCATATTTGATCTTCTCAAAACTATGGATTTACAAGCAGGGGCCCAAACTTTTTGAAACAGTTGTTTCATGACCTCATTCATCTGGGAGCTGAGGGGTTTGGGCGAGCGAGCGAATCATCCAAAGATGAAACAAGTCTTTGCACAAGCTGCATTTTCAGAATCTAGATAGTTTTGGAGCTCACAGAGCAGAGAGTTAAACCCAGGCTTGGTCACTGACAGCTGTCAAGGATTTGTGAATCTACATAGCATGTTAAGCAAAATTACCCGAAGTCTGACATCCAAGGTACCAAGTTTCAATTAACCATTACAGCAAAAGGTTTGGTTAATTACTAAAAACAAGAAAAAAAATCCCCTTTCCCCAAATCACAAAATATACTGCTTGGAATGTTTCAATCTCCTGCCTGGGGTTGCTATGACAACAGAAGCATCGAAACAGATACTTGAAGATATTCGAACACTGAGTGGCCTCACGTTCGGGGCACACTTCTATCTGACTGGAATCCTTGTCCAAATTTGGGCTGCTTGCAATGCCGTAGATGGCCAGGCCTGAGGAGCATCGGCGAAGGCCTGACTGAACTATCTGGCAGTGTGTGTGTTTGTTTATGATATGGTTGTGTGTGTGTGTGTGTGGGGGGGGGGGGGGGGCCCTTGGCCACCCCCGGGGGGGGGGGTTGGAAGAAA
>CAAKHD010014160.1:110480-128099 GCA_901007705.1 Fistularia tabacaria
ATAAACATTTTGATGTATCAACATCATGGGTATTTATTTCATAACTAAATTTTGGGCTTCAGAATAAATCTCTATTTGTTGAAAGATTCCCAGGTCTTGCCCTGATGCAGCAATATCTCGATGCCGTTTCATGACATAAGTGTCAAACCTTGATCCCTCACTTTATCAGGTGAAGATGCAGCCATTGTGTATGTATGGAAAGAAAGTAACATCATCCTCCCACAAAAACAAAGTCAAATGGACATGACGTGCTCTCTTCCTTTATTGCGCTTGCTGCTCTGTGTGGCATTGAGGAGTTCACCGTCTCGAGGTCCAGGTGTTTTCAGTTCCCCCCAAAAGAGGCTCATAAAAAATATGCAGTGTGAGGCATGTGATCACCACAAAGCAAACAACGTGTTGCCTTTGAGAAGATTCTGGTTTAAGTAGAAGACAGACACAATGTGCCACACGGTGGGAAAAAGAACAAGCTGAGGTCATCTTACAGACATTTTGCAGCAATTCAATATTATGCATGGTTTAGAAAAATGGGACAGACTAAAGAGCTGCGGTGAACATTAAACTAAAGATTTAATAACTAAAGATTAAAATCAATCCTTCCACGCAAACTTTGAAAAATTATTTTAAAAAATTAGGCAGCAATCCTGTTAATTCCTCCAACAATACATGGTCTCCATTTCTACAGCACTTCTTTCCAAACCGGAGGGCACCCGCCATACCAACTGAGCCACAACCACGATATTGCCCGATGTCCCATGAAATGTACATTAGGGCAAGGTGAAATCCTTGTCCATTGCCTTGCCTATCAAGTCAGCTTGGCTCATGTGTGTCGTCAGGTTTTCTATGTCTCTGCTAAGGAATTCTCCTCCAACTGGTAAACCAGTTCCGACCTGCACTGCGACTCATGTCAAACACTTCAGAAAAACCTCCCTGCCACAAGACCATAGCTGTTGTTGAGGCTTTTTTCACTTGCGAAGTTATTTTGACTGGAATACTGTAAAAGGCATCCTGACTGGAAATCAACAAAACCATTCATGACTTAAATGTCATGAGTAGTCTTTTATCAAAAGGTCAACTTCACGGATAACTCATCAACATGATGGTGAACAAAAAAACAATTCCCACAGACTGAGCAAGGAGGTCCAGTTTCTGACACCTGCCCCTCAATAAAACTTTTAAGTTGGTCTATTTACAAACTAATGTTTTCTAAACAGTGGGAAAAGAAAACTTAATTGATAGGTCACAATCAGCCTGATGTGTTGCAAACACCACAAAGACTTCCTGTTGCAAATTATGGGGTTGGATAGAGAGGTTGAATCAAACTGTTAGCAAGGGTTGATCTGCTAATCATACTCAAGTGAAATGTGCATGTTCTGGGGATCAAAATCTAAAATTAACCTTCACAGCCTTAAGACACACACATTTCAATGCATCTAAATTACTGTGATCCACCTTCAACTGGAACTAAGCACTGCAGCTGCTGTTCCAGGATTATTTAAAAAGAGAATCTTCAAAATTTACAAAAGGCAAGAAGTACTTGAAAATTTGCAAGACATAAACTGACAATTAATTTTTGGACCAATTAACGCTGGGCTGACACCAAAACTGAAAGTCAGGAGGAAGTTTAAGGAGTTTTACTGGAGCTGCAGCGCGCTCCCATCATCTCAGTCATTATGAATAAGGTGAAATCTGAGCTGTTTTCCATCAGTCTAGTCCTAGTTTTGGGCTTATTACAATATCAAACGTTTTGATATTATCACAAGTCTTTCAGTCTTTAGTGTGATGCAACAAATGACAACCAATAGATGCTCTCTAACGAAACCTGAATAAGAAAACCTTGTAGACAATCACCAGAGCGGTATTGGCAGCAGAAATTATATTTGTTGGCGGTATGGATGAACGGAAAGGGCGAAGGACGTGCCGATCAATATGAACTGTCCAGAAAAGGAGCGGGTGGTGGAGCTGTGGCCAGAACCACCCAGCTTGTACAATGTCAACTCTCCAACATATCGCAACCGAGAGGAGAAGGAAAAGTGATGGACTGAAATAGTAGAGGCTCTGCATATACCTAGTAAAACCAGGAGGAGCCGGGAATCGAACCAGGAATGTTCAGTTCCATGGACGATCGATCTACCTCTTGCTCAACGCCGCCCCAACTAAAACCTGTAAAATCTTGTCTTTAGACGTGAGGTGATACTTTTCCACAAGTCTTTTCAAAAATGTTTAAGTCCTTGATCTAGGCATAGTATGAATAAGCAAGCATTTCAGTACTACCAAAGTAATATATACTGTACAAACAGTATTTACATACTGAAGACCAAAGAATGCATTCATTTATTTATTTTTTCCAAAGGGAGTGGGAAACTTAGAAGTAATTTATAAACCAACATGCTTTTTTTTTTTTTTCGCCAACCACGTTTCTGGTCAAAGTCATGTTTGGCTGGCTGTCATTCATAACAATGTAGTCAGAATACTGTTTCTATGTTGGCGTCTATTCAGTCTGTCCTTCCCCTCTCCTACCATCTGTTTAGATTTAAAGATGGGTCAAAGAATACTTATGTTTGACTGCTTTTGGTTTGTGGTAAATTCTCCATGGTTAATTTAATCAAATTTATGAAGAACAGCATTGAGGTAAAGTTGCAATTAATCATACATGGCACTGAACTACAGTAGATAAAAAACAAGTTGTGTTCATCTGCCTCCATGACATCAGCTAGCTTCTGATTTTCTGTTTTTAAAATACCTAATATATATTTAGAAAATAAAACAGAAATACAAAAATTTTCAACTGATAGGCAGTAAGTTCTTGTAAAAGACTAGGAACAATAACATGTAGACAGCCTAGATACCAGCCGTGAATTATTGATGTGCAGGCTCATGTATTCTGCAAAAATGTTAGAAATGCATGAGTGGTTCTAGTCTACTGTAAGACAGACAAAGACCTCAGTCAACGAGTGAAAACATCTA
The DNA here is from genome assembly GCA_901007705.1 of Fistularia tabacaria. Lineage (NCBI taxonomy): Eukaryota > Metazoa > Chordata > Actinopteri > Syngnathiformes > Fistulariidae > Fistularia > Fistularia tabacaria. The sequence continues at coordinate 113,445 of CAAKHD010014160.1, forward strand.
GCAGGAGAAATGATGTGGAAGCAGACTGACTAAGAAAATAAATAAAAATAAATCAAGAAACAGGGACTGTTTTGGCAAAAACTGTTGGTCACAAGGACTCTGTTACAGCAATAACACTCAGCACTTTGATTTGGGGAAATTGATCCAATTTAACAAAAATTGCGGTAAAAAAACGTATTTCATGTATGACATTATATTTAATGACTGTCTTCCAAATGATTGTGAACTAACAATAACTTCCCCCATGTGTTCCCTGCATGCCGAGTTCTTCCTTGATAGGTCCACTAGGTGATGCAGTTGTAACAGCAGATTTCACTTTCACAATTTTTGTAGGTCCATAACAACCGACTGTCAAACTACAAGATGACCGGACAGAAAAGGGGGAAGTTATTTTTCTGAGCGCAGACCACAATTTATACATTCCAAAAGTTTCTTAATAAAAAGGCCACATCATATGAAACAGTACTTTGGGGGTACTTTCAATGCAGTCACAAACAGGAATAGCTGTCTGCAAAACCTTTGAGCCAATTCATCATCTTGAATCACGGGTTTAGAGGAGACCCAGAACACTTGCCTCTAAGGGAGTTGTCACACCAGGTTAACTGCCACATGTTGAGATTTAGACAGGATTCAGGATTTTATACAGAAACCATCTTCCCAACAGAGAAATACTTGTTTATCCACCTGGAACATGAAATTCAAAATCAACTTATGCAAAGTTTTCCAAATCTTTAATATGAGTATGCAATCGGCAAGCTTTTTTAAATCGAAGAGAACATACATCTCCAGTATACGGATACCTGTGGGCAAAAAGTTGGCTAGGGATGTTGATTTTAATACAAATGCATACAAAATAGAGGCTCATTTGAAATTTCACATTAACACGCATAAACGTGCGCGCACACATGCTCACATTCAGGTTGCAAATTGCATTGGTGGTGATTAAAAGCATTGCTATTTTCTGTTTTGTTGCCTTTATAATTTAGCATTGATGTATACGATATTGGCTAATACACTGACTTTTTACCATCAGTTTCATAAAATAATTGACAGAAACTAAACACTCGGTAAAAGTCTATTACACATTCTTACCCCTTGTTTGCAAACAAAGAGAACAAAAAAAAGGTAAAAGTAATCCAGCTTGTGCATTATTTACACATCATTTCAAGAAGTGTTTAGTCTTCTGAATTCAATTACGTAATTTTTCTGCTTCAGTTACATCATGTTTTAAAAAGTACATTTACATAAATGCCACCAAAATATGTTTCATACACAGATAAACATTTTGATGTATCAACATCATGGGTATTTATTTCATAACTAAATTTTGAGCTTCAGAATAAATCTCTATTTGTTGAAAGATTCCCAGGTCTTGCCCTGATGCAGCAATATCTCGATGCCGTTTCATGACATACATGTAATTTTCACCTCGATCCCTCACTTTATCAGGTGAAGATGCAGCCATTTTGTATGTATGGAAAGAAAGTAACATCATCCACCCACAAAAACAAAGTCAAATAGACATGACGTGCTCTCTTCCTTTATTGCATTTGCTGCTCTGTGTGGCAATGAGGAGTTCACCGTCTCGAGGTCCAGGTGTTTTCAGTTCCCCCCCAAAAAAGCTCATTAAAAATATGCAGCGTGAGGCATGTGATCGCCGCAAAGCAAACAACGGGTTGCCTTTGAGAAGATTCTGGTTTAAGTAGAAGACAGACACAATGTGCCACACGGTGGGAAAAAAAAAAACAAGCTGAGGTCATCTTACAGACATTTTGCAGCAACTCAAAATTATGCATGGTTTAGAAAAATCAGACAGACTAAAGATGTGAACATTATTTTTTTTTTTGCACCTTACACTAAAGTTGGTGAATATACAAGAATATTCATCAATGAAAAAATGAAGGCAGAGAACTAAAAATTAAAATCAATCCTTCCACGCAAACTTTGAAAAATAATAAACAAACAATAGGCAGCAATCTTGTTAATTCATCCAACAATACATGGTCTCCATTTCTACAGCACTTTCATCACCTTGCAGTTTCAAAGGCCATTACACTGGAACACGCACACACGCGCACGCACGCACACACACACAGTACCGAGTTTGGTAGGATTTCTCAATAAGGTTTACCTGCAGTGTTTGCTATGTTGATTTTTTTTTTTTTTTTTTTAACCAGGAGGATCATCATCTAATTTTTCTGTTATCTGGGAGATGATGTTTTTCTTATAGGAACTGACAGACCAGCTGTTGTGCAGCACAGGTGAGTGCAAAAGGAAAAGCCTTTAATGTAATGTGATGCACACGTTTTGCCCACAGGACCTCTCCACATGAGATTGGAGGATTTGGGATCAGTGAAGGGAAGCCATGATGCCTTTATCACGAGGACAGGGATACGACAAAGGCATTTGTTTTTTGCTCCTCTCTTCCACAAGCCAAGCAGACAGTTGAGAATCTCAGAGCTGAGGCTTCATTTAGGTCCACACCAATTATGTAATATTTTAATATGACTGATGCTGGTCTGAATGAAAAGAAACAGTTACCTCGACATCCTCTGCCACATGCTCAGTAATTGTTCCATGGCAACATTCATTAGGTTGATTCTCATTTCAAACTGTTCAGCACCACTAAAGACTTTCTCTGTCCAGTCTGTTATGCAACTCCCACACTGTACATGCAAAATCCACCAACACAAGTGACTTGCAACCTTCCTGAGTTGTTGTCATGGAGACGGTGCAAGATAATGTTCATAGACTTCACAGCCATAATAAGTATGTGTAATGACAACACAGTAAAGGCATTATAATGCCCTGCTAACATGTTAATCACAGTCACCTTAGTCGCAAGGATCAGCATTCACCATGAGCGCTTAAGGAGGAGGGTTCAGGTGTAGGTCAGAGTGGAGATTTTCTTGTGAGAGGTGACAAGCCCTGGTTACCTCAACACTAATTGCCTTGATGGAGCTCAGTGGGCAACAGTCAGCTGGCCCTTGGCATACTATCGTGACAGGCAAGCCAGAGAGACTGACTTAGAGAGGAGGGGTTTAGGTGACAGCTGAGGAATGTATGTGCTGCTCTCTCTTTGCCATGGTTTCCAAATACTGTCATGGGAGGAATGCATAGGCCAGGGCAGTAGGACTTGGAATGCTACCCTCCGAGACAAGTTTAGAAAAGAGGACGTGATATTCCCTTTTGTCTACTGGACCCTTCATTTACTTGTACATCCTCTCAGAGCCCGACTACCTGAAGCAACCTGGTTGAGATGTTTGGGTGAGCAGTCCATGTGACATAACAGGGAAAAGCTTCCACAAACGTGATGCAAGGACAGACACTAGAAACACGTATTTGTATCTTTTCATAGCTCAAAAAGTGTAGATAGGACATGTACTCATTGAATTTTCTGAACCGAATCCCAACAAACCATCACAGGTGCAAGGGATCCAGCGATAGTCTCCTTTGCAAGATCATAACGGCAACAATGGGTGGACGGTACACAGTACAATTGCAACTCAATGACAGGCCATTTTAAAGAGACAGTCTCACAAAGAAACAAACTCTATCCTAAATGTGAGATTATCCCAAGCCTGCAAGCCTGCACTGTAAAGCAGAGCTAGAGACTCTGAGTCATACCCAAACTTAGTATCTTCTTCTAATACCCAGTTAGGGGAACTTGTGGCAGTGGTATTTATAACTCTCTTGCAGTCAACAGTGTCAGGAGTGATTGGTGAACCCAGTGAGGAGTGAGCACTCATGTAAAAACATGACACACTTCACAACAAAGTCAGAGGTCAGTACATGAAACACAATAAAGCTGTGTAGCTTTCTGCACTCCAAACTCCAACAAATATGCATAACACTGGTCCTAAATCACAGCACTTGCTTGTGGAACCTAAGAGATGCTGGATTGGTTATATAAAAGGCAAAGGGGGCACGAAGAGGCAATGCATTAAACTGAGGATGGTGTGTACACTGGCTGCAAAGTCATAGTTGGGTTTTTTAGCCCAAAAACCCCCCTAAATTGGTTCTGAAAAATGGGAACTCAACGAGATGCCATTGCCACTCCAGCTGCAAATAACCTATAAATAGTCAAACACATCCATTAGGGTGTAGCAATTTGATAATTAACTATGTTTGTGTTTGTTTATAAATCACTGGTGTGATTTGCAGGCTGACAAAAATGAAGCCCTCCAAATAGGGCCCCTTGACCATTAACCTTTGTTTTCAAGAACAAAAGCATGGCTGCCTATCTCGTATTAGAGTAATTTAGCTCCTCTCCATGAATGAGGAAAATATTACATTCTTAAAATTTAGAGCTGATCTGCAGTCCACAATGGAGTGTTTTATTTGTTGTTGGGCAAAAATTACTGACTCACAACTTACAGAGATGGCTCAGAAATACCATTCACAATTATTCATTGAGATGATGGGTGGTATAAGATTAGCTGGACTTACAAAAACTGTCTAGGTTATGCAACCACTAAAAATCAATAATAAAACACGTGTAAGCCAACATCATGTGTCGGTGTCATTTTCTGCAATAATTATCACAAACACATAGGCCAGTACCACCTTTTAACTCCCCCCAGGATCGCATGCTGGCTGACAACATACACACAGTAGCCTCTCATCTCAAGAGATGGTTTGGTCTAGAGAGCAGCAGCACATATTTGTCCCTTACTCTCGCTCATCCCTGGACATCATCCAAAAAAGAAAGCAATATTTCCACCCAATGGGTTTGCATAGGGGTCCTTATTAATTCTTGATTTAAATATAACCATCTCTGAGCACATACAATGGAAAACTGAAGAACACAGTTAGCGTAAATCCCGAAAATATCAATGCAAAGAAAATCATGTTATCTAAAGGTCAAGCAAATGAACTTCCACAGGACAAATGACACAAACTTTACAGTGGGCGTAAATTATAAAACATTCTTAGATAATAAAGACACTGTGTCTGAAGGTGATACATGAAGCGGTACTCAGACCTACTGACTCGACATGTGGGTATGAGTAATGATGTGACATCACTGTGGATCTATGCTCGCATTTAACATTATTAGGATTCTTCCGTCCGACCTTAGATCATTCTAGCACCTGCTATTCAGAGCGATGGGAGACACAAGCTCTTTTCAGCAGTTTAATCATTGCAGCACATTACCTGCAAGGATGCCAGTGAAAGATTCTGAAGGATGAGCTATGGTGCATCAATAAAAAATGAAGAAGTTCCATGACTCAATCAATCTATGATACTGTTTTACAAAAAAATGTAAATTTAACTGACAAAGTATTCATGTTATTAGTTGATTATTTTCGGTTAGCTGAGGGCACAACCTAAAATATGAAAACAGCGGAGGGATGAAGAAAATAAAATTAACGACCGCAAAAAACAGACCTACGTTAAGCGAGCATCAACAACCCTATGGGAAAGCTATCCTTTTCTGTAGCTTCAAATACCAGCTACGTCACCATAACATTACAGCAACTGGACTTATCGTTTATGAACTCTTTACATCAAATATCATGCTTTGATCTCGGAAACTCATACACGGGGTAGTACCTGGTGGAAACTCACACACGACTGCCAAAACGAGCTGCCATTTTCGTTATTTGGCAATGGAAACACAGAGGCTAGGTAATGTAGCTATCGACGCTAGCGGCCACATAAGCTAGCTTGAAAAGCTGGCACTTCAACCATTAATGAAACGATTTTATTGAACACGCAAAGTTAAGAGGCGATATCCAAATAAATAGTGCCAATGCATCGAATCCAAGACCTAAAACGTATCAGTTAATTCCGTTTCCAACGCCATCCAAAGAATGAATTAACCTTAACTGTACCTCGAATACAGCTAGCAGCAGCTAGCTAGACGTGCTAATTTAGCATTAGCATTCATTTCGCCAAGTTAATGCTTTGGCGAAACGAAAAACTTTATTGGAATTCTACTAGTCAAACAAACATCATCGTCATTGCTGTCTTGATTGATGATTCTCGCAATGCAGTGCTACGGATAGTATGGACGACGTTAGGAAACGAACTACGTTGTAACTAACTAACTAACTAACTAACGCTATCTAGCTTCTGCTTTCCACTGGAGTAGCCTGTCGCAATGTGGGGCTTATCAACAAAACGACTTATATTTCTCGCCAGGTTTTAGCTGTCGTTTGAATTTCGATTTAAACTGAAACGAATGGCTCAATCAATTACAATATTTTGTTACAGTTGTTGGCTTGGTTGCATTAAAGCATATCAGCTTTTGCAAACCACACTCTTTGACCTCGAAGGGCGCTGCTGTCCGTTGGCTTCAGAAGGTATTTCTAACGTGAAATACCTAAAGCGACGTTATTTGACGTGAAACGCAACAGCAATTAGACTGCTCCTACTGATCAACGGACTAAACTCTGGTAAATAAAGGAACTCCGTTCCTGACGCCGAGTATTAGCTGTTAACTCTGTTGGTCATTGTGTGCAGTCTGGAAAGTGCAGGCAATAGCTAGAACAGTTGTAGATGTCAGCATCGGAGCCCAGAGACAATCCGGTGTGTTCATCTCTGCTCTGTGTTGAAAAGGACGGATAGTGCGCTAGGTAGGTAAACAACGGGGATGAGAATGGCTTCCACTTGACAGGTGTTCAAGAGCGAGCAGTTCCGAGCCACAAACCCGACTTTAGTATCTAAAACCGCTGGCAGCGCCGATGACAGACATTCACACCAAAAAGAGACTTGAACAGACCTGGTGGAGGGCGGTGAGACCATCTACATTGGCGTAGTTGATGTCAGCGCCTCGGTCAAGCATTCGGAGCACCTCCTCGGTATCACCGCTTGAGCAGGCGGCCAGAAACACGGCGCCATCATCGAACTTCACCTTCGTCTTCTTTTTTTTCAGAACAGGAGGCTCCAGGTCTGTTTCCGAGCCCAGCCATCGTTTTAACTGCTCATTCCTCTTCTGCTTGGCGTCCGCCATCTTCATGCCCCTCCTGTCTCGGGCTTCTTATCTTTCTCTGAGAGAGGATATACTATAGTGCTACTATCCCACAGCGCACTGGGGCGTGGGAGGGGAGGACTGGGGGGGGGCTCTGTGTGTGTGTGAGAGAGAGAGAGAGAAACAGAGAGAGAGATAGAGATTGGATGGTTTCTATAATCTCGCGAGATACAGGAGCTGCAGTATAACGTCATCAGCAGCAGTTTATAAACCGAGAGCGAGTTACGTAAACCTACAAAACTACCTCGTCCCCCAAATGAGACTTCAACCCAAGACAATATTACAAGTTATGAACCGTCGCTTCTCGAGTTTTATGATTTCACCCTGTAATAATTTATTGCCGCCGTGTTATAAATTATCGTTGTTTATGTAAAAAAAAGGTCAGCGTTGACAACTTTCAATTGACCACATCATATTTTCTTTCCACAAAATGTTTTCTCTTGCAAGTATTTGCAAGTGTCGTCTAATCAGTCCCGATTTCGAAACAGATACAGAGTACATGAATCAAATTTAAAAAATGTTTATGGATCAAAATTATAAAACAAAATGAGATACAGTGGAAAACAAATAAAACACAATAAGTGTTAACAGAAAAGATAATGTGTACCAAAATCCTATTAAAATCTTCAATTATAAATCATCATCAATACAAATAATTCAAATCATAGAAAAATACAATTCATTTGTTTTGTGGGTACTAAATCAATCTTCCACTTTTCCAGCTAGAAGTTGTGTATTTTATCAAATCAAGGTAAATTTAACACACCAAAATGGTTAAAAGAACACAAGATACAAAAGTTGTAAAATAGTTTAAGAATAATTAATCCCAGCTATCCAATTTAAATTTATAACGTTTCAAAATCATTACATATTTCAAATGGTACACGTGTGTTTTACTTAATCGTAATTATTACATTGTGTTACAATTGTACATTGTGGATTACATGGAGGAGGTTGATTTGCTGTGAATTGTTGAAATGTCGTCTTGGCAACTGGACTTCAATTTCTTCACTTCCAGTTGCCACAACAAGAAGATTTTGACAAAAATTCACCATGACCTGGATGATTGAGAACCTCCACAGATTTGATTTGCTGTGGTGACCCCTGAAGTGAGCAACTGAAAAGAAAAAAATGGAGAGAATGTTGTTATTTTGATCTTTACATGGTATCCACATGAACATTAAACATACATTTTGTCATACATATTACAGCCCATGCTTTTAGACAGAAGTTCTGAAAAGGCAAACATGGTTATTATCATTATTACTATTATTACTATTTTGGCACTGCCCTGCTACTGTTGGGAGATAAGTGTGCACTCAGCCGGAGGTTTGGTATTGATTCCTCATTCGTAAGTTGGACATACTATATAAAGTGCAAAATCGTTTTTTTCCTTTTCATTTTCAATTTTTAAACTGAGATGTCACTATATGTTGGTGTAATATTGATACCCTTTTGTGTAAAAAATGGGGAACCCGGAAAAGGGAATGTGTGTTTAATTACATTTAGCTGTGCTTGAGAGTTTGTGAACAATTTGACAGTTTCTGTACCTCTCTATGAATGTGACTGAAACAATTTCCAAGAAAGTCCTAAAATTAGGTACAGAAAATCCGCTTGTCGAAAAAATATTGGATTTGGTTGTTTTTCTGAAAAAAAAGTCCAATCAAGTTTTGGTTCATTATATCATTTAATGGTGAAATCACCATCTCTTGTTTCAGTTAATAGAATGACTATTAGGTGTGAGTGAGAGACTCTAATTTATTTTGAAAAATGATCCAGAAAAGTTTGAACACACAGGCATCACATTGGTGGATGTGTATCATGGCTCAAACAAAAGAGGTGTCTGTTGACCTCAGAAAAAGAGTTATTGATACTCATGAAGCTGCAAAAGATTACAGGGCCATCTCTCAACAGTTTGGACTCTACCAATTCACAGTCAGACAGGTTGTGTTCAAATGGAGGAAATTCAATTCATGACCGTTGTTACCCTATCCAAAAGTGGTCGACCAAGCAACAAAGATAACTCCCAAGAGCAATGGTGTATCTCCGTCTAGCAAGGAGAGACTCACTGCCCCCCCTCAACCCTCCAGCATAAGAACCTCATCCCATCTGAGGTGGGGGTGTTCTGGGTTTGGCCTGTTTTGCTTCACCTTGGCCTGGATGACTCACAGCTATTGATGGAACAATGAATTCTGAACTATATCTGAATTCTAAAGGAAAATGTCAAGGCATCTGCCTATGAGCTGAATCTCAAAAGACAGTTGTTCGTACAGGAACGATTGATCCTATTCAAGATTGAATGATCCTAAACATTTAAGTTGGTCTACGGAGGAATGACTAAAGAAGAATAAAGTAAATGTTCTGGAATGGCCAAATCAAAGTCCTGACCTTAGTCCTATAGAAATTTAATGGAGCGATTTGGTTCATCTGAGGAAACAGGAGTCGAAGCTGTTGTGTAAGGAGGAATGGGCTAAAATTTCTCTGAGTGAATGTGCAGGACTGATTAACAACTATTGCAAACATTTTGTTTCACTTTGTTTTTTCTTGATACCATCTCGTTTTAGTTCCAGATTATTTAGTTTTTATTTTGATATTCAGATATTCAGCTAATTCTATAGATTTTGAATGTAATTAAATGTAATAATTCAGGAATGTGCATGATACATGATCACCTGGTTAATGTTGCTTCTCTTCTCTGTTTTTATTGATAAATTGAGAAATATTTACAGTATTCATCTACGATAGGTGATCCCACGGGATGCTGCCCTTGGCACTTACCAACATCACATGGATAATCCAGCCAAGATTGCAGAGGCCCCTTACCCCATGTTCATTTTCCAATTCCAGGTTAGTCTGTCCTCGATATCGTTTTCTTTCAAATGACCTCTCCGGCAGGCCTCACTTTAAAAAATAACAGAGTGAATACATAGTACCAGAGCCTCCTCAGCAGAAAAAGAGGAGAACATAAATAAAGAACCAGACGTATTTATTGTCATGCATCACCTTAGTGTTACTATAAGTATCGTTATCTTTCTACTTGGTGGCATCTTTCAACATGGCGCAGTGGTTAGCGCTTCGGCCTCACAGCACAAAGGACCCCAGTTCGATTCTGACAAGGGGGACCTTTCCGTGTGGAGTTTGCATGTTCTCCCCGTGTCGATGTGGTCCTGTGATTGATTAACTACCAGTCCAAGGTGTAGGCTCCAGCATCCCCCTCAACCCTGAGTGCAGGGAAAGTGACAGACAATAGATGGATCTTTCTAGATGGTACTATCGTTAAAGGAGACACTAGATCGATGTGTGTTTTAAGGATTTTCCAACATGCCAACTTCACCAAGGTGATACCTGTCAATATATGAGGAATCATTCGTCAGATTAGATGTACTTGGCCCAGTAATAATATAACAGCATAATAACGGGACTTGTTTAATTGGGGAGACTGAATAAAAGTCTGAGACTGAAATAAATTACAGATCTGCTGTCTTCCCCTCAGTCTGAATTGTTTCCTAAATTTTATAGTTTTTGGACCTAGTTTTCCGATCTTCAACCTGGTTAATTTCGGTACAGAGGTCAAGAAACAATCCAGTGACCGTTCTCATACTTATCCTACACACATCAAAAACAAACTAAATGTACAGGGATATATTCTATTTGTGTATTCATACATATCCTCCTGTGGCCCCCAGTATTCCAGCAGCTGTATTTACCTCAGTGACTTCAACCTAAAGCAGGTCGTTAACTGTTAAAAAAAATATATTGTAGGTAAAGAAAATAAGTATTTGTCAATTTGCTTACATTTTAATTGTTTTCATGAAATTTAGACAGTGGAATTCATTTAAGCATATATCTTTGAGAAACACGCAATCAGTTAAAGGTAAATAAAGCAATGAGTACACAATAGTACACAGTCTTTTCTTGCCTGATTGTTTGTTTTATTTTTTAATAGCTATACTGTACTGAAGTTAAGAATATAGAATAAGATAATTTATAAGAAATCTCGAAATCTACAATTAAATGCAATAAATGGTCCAATTTCTTGCGCAACCTTGCAGAAAATGTGTTTTAATTTGTAGATAAAATTTGCACTTCATTCCATTTTTCTTTGCTCCCAGACATCCGTCTGCTGTCGACCCTGTGGATGAATAAAATGTGTTACTTATAGCTAGTGTATTGCCGCCCGAAAAATGACATTTGATGTACTTTCACTGTTTGTCTTCCAAGGCACAGCTTCAGATCTAAGAAGTCATGTAATTTCAGGCTGTTTCTTCATGGCTTGACATCAGTATCTTGCCCTCCACCCCCACTCCCTAACTACTATCTGATTCCTGGGAGGAAGCCTGTGTTTACTGCTTCAATTGAGTGTTTCCAAAGAGACTGTTCTCTGGTATGGTTTGGGAAACCAGATGATGTGTGTGAGTCAAGTGCGTAAAGACAGGTGCGCCGTGGTCGAGGGGGGGAGGGTGCTTAGAGTGAATTTTGCAAGGGATACGAGGAAAGAAAGTTACACATAAGCTACTGCCTAGGAACCAGAGATTGATAGTTGACAGTGACAACTGTCTTTCACATACTTCTCACACAATGTAAAAGTCAGACAGCCTGTAGCTTTGGGCTTCCTGTGTGGCTTCAGATGAGCATTCTGGCGAAACCAGCCAGCGGGAGGAGAGTCATGATAGGTAAGACAGCCATCAGAATTGGAATTACTGGTGAAATGGGAAATCTTTGCAAAATGCATGATGCCCCAGGAAGAAAAATCAAATTTGAACATGGGGCATTCTGTACCTTACAGTATATTTAGAAATCACAATAATGTTGTGTGAGAAAATCTGTGGGAGCTACAATTCAATGATATTACAAACGATTTAAAACAGATTTCCAAAAAGTATAAAAGACCAGCTCTAGATCTTACCTTGAAGGAATCAATAAAAAGTTACCTTAAAATTTGCAGAGTAATTTGAACAAAACATCACATGAAAATGATTCTATGCTTAGAAAAAAAGGTGTGTTAAGTCAGTAGTTACAGGAAAAGTAGAAAAAAATGTTTTGAAAACAATTAGAGGCTTGGAAAAGTTTTTCATGACTATAAACACTATCAGTGCAGTATCCAATTTGTTCTGATAAAATGTTTTTTAGAATCAGAAGCCCGTTAAAGTCTTAAAACTCACGTATGACATGTAAAGTGAAGTCAAAGCTGGGGTCACTGTGGGGCTCTGATGGGAAGCTGCTAATTTACTTCATTTAAAACTTACCAGCTGGGCAGAATAACATACGGACAAAATGTCAGACACTCCTCTGAATCCACATTCAGTGGGGTGTTAGTGGGGACAGCACCCCCGACCACTCATGTTTGGCCAGGAACTTGGTACAGGTGACCCAGACAGGCAGTACTTGCGAAAGGGGTGACTTCTGATGTTCAGACAGCTGGGTCTCAGCTGAAACAAGCCAGAAGCTCTGTTCCTGTATTCCCATTTAACCCAATCCTTGCTGTTGGCGCCTGAAGCAGCAACATACTCATCGCCTGCCAGACAGCAGCACTATCCAGAAGATAGAAATAGTAATGCTTTCATCTTGTCAGGCTATATCTAAAATGTGAGTCTGGGAAATATGGTGCTGAACCCCTCTACCCATCAACACACACACACGTATACACCTTCGATCAGACACCGGTGGCCTTAAAAGCCTGCCTGGGCTTGCAGCATCAGGTAAGAGCCGGTAGCTCTACTGCAAGTGAAACGAGACAGAACGTCAGGAAGTATTTTCTTCCAGGAAGGAAAACAAGCTGCCTCTTCAGGACTTCATGTCTCCTTCCCATTGTCATCTGTGTGTGCGAGCAGAGTATCCTAAGGCCGGCCACAGATGGAGGAACTCAGGAAGCTTGGCAGGGAGGAGGGGGTGATGACAGAGTGGCAGGTGGGGTTCACCTGAGAGGTAGGGGGGATCCATATGGTTCTCATTAGGATGACTATTACTCTTGCCCTGATCTCCACAAGAGTCACGGGCTTTTGTCATTTTTCAATGAAAGCTCAAGTTCATAATTTTAGTGTAATTTTTATCATAATTTTACTGCAGTTTTCACAAAATGTATCGCTCAAGGAAACAATCAAAGATTTCTTTTAAAACTCTTTATGGAGTTTATCCTGCTTTTGTGATTAGAAGGAAGCCGCATGAGCTGCACCAGGGGTTCAGTGTCTTTCAACAACTCAACGACAGGCTAGGTAAAGTGCAGGAATCAAACGAGAAATGACACATGAAATACTCTCAGATGACCTCTCACCCCCTGAGCCATGACACCCCATTATTCCATTTTGTGTCATAGCTTGTTACAGTCCCCACTTTATTGTTCTAACAAGCTACTTTAAGAAAAAATGCAGCCTCAGGGCGGCACGGGCCAGTGTCTCCTGGAGCCAGACTCGGGGGGGCACAGGCCAGTGTCTCCCTGAGCTGGTCCCCAGCCCGGATAAATGCAGAGGGTTGCGTCAGGAAGGGCATTTGGTGTAAAACTTCTGCCAAAACCAAATATGTGAATCAAACCTAAAAATTTCATATTGGATCGGTCGAGGCCCGGGTTGACAAATACCGCCATTGGTGCCGATAACCTACAGGATACCAGTGGAAATTGGACTACTGTGGGTCGAAGAAGGAGAGGAGGAAGGCGAATTTGGAAGCAGAGAGAGAAGAGGAAAGGCAAGAGTCTGAAACTGAGAGTAGGGCCTTTAAATATTGGGACGATGACAGGAAAAAGTAGAGAGTTGGTTGACATGATGCAGAGAAGGAAGGTGGATATACTGCGTGTCCAGGAGACCAGGTGGAAAGGTAGCAAGGCTAGAAGCTTGGGAGCAGGTTTTAAGTTGTACTATCATGGTACTGAAAGGAAGAGAAATGGAGTAGGAGTTATCTTGAAGGAGGAGTTTGTTAGGAATATTCTGGAGGTGAAAATAATGTCAGATAGACTTATGAGCCTGAAACTGGAAATTGAAGGTGTGATGCTCAATGTTTTTAGTGGCTATGCCCCACAGGTAGGATGTGAGTTAGAGGAGAAGGAGAAGTTCTGGAATGAGTTCGATGAATTGATGCAGAATATCCCCAGAAATGAGAGAGTGGTAATTGGGGCAGACTTCAATGGACATGTTGGTGCAGGCAATAGAGGTGATGAAGAAGTGATGGGCAGGTTTGGTATCCAGGATAGGAACGTTGAGGGACAAATGGTGGTAGACTTTGCAAAAAGAATGGAAATGGCTGTTGTGAATACTTTTTCCAGAAAAGACAGGAACATAGGGTAACTATAAGAGCGGAGGTAGGAGCACGCAGATGGACTACATCTTGTATAGACAAGGTCATCTGAAAGAGATCAGTGACCGCAAAGTAGTGGTCGGTGAGAGTGTAGCCAGACAGCTTAGGATGGTGGTTTGTAGGATGACTCTGGTGACAAGAAAGATGAAGAGGACAAAGGTAGAGCAGAGGACAAAGTGGTGGAAGCTGAAAGGGGAGGAGTGCTGTATGGTTTTCAGGGAGGAGATGAGAAAGGCTCTTGGTGGTCAGGGAGAGCTACCGGATGGCTGGACAACTACAGTTAATGTGATCAGGGAGACAGGAAGGAGAGTACTCGGTGTGTCGTCTGGAAGGAAAGTAGATAAGGAGACCTGGTTGTGGAATGAGAAAGTGCAAGAATGTATCCAGAGAAA
>CAAKHD010014161.1:3236-23779 GCA_901007705.1 Fistularia tabacaria
CCGGGGGGGTTTTTTTGGGGGGGTGGGATCGGCGCATTTTTTCCCTTTTTTTTTTTTTTTTTTTTTTTTTTTGTCGCTCCGCATCATTGGGATCTTTTTGAAAGGGACGCCAAAGCCCCCTCGGATTCCTGCCACCTCGTGGATGCCGGTGGGCGTTTGCGTCATGGTTACTCGAATACAGGAATACATCGTCTTCATATATATATGGTTGGAGACGCGAACAACAGTTCAGATTACACATTCCCGATTTTTCCTTTCCACTGAAAATAGCAGTTCTTCAAATGTGTTGGTTTGCAGTCTTTTGGTAGGAGTTCAGGAAGTTCCCCTACTGTTTGAAGCGGAGGAGAAAAAGTGCACGAATCAATCTGTATCTGTGGAAATCTGACAGATGCATCGGAGTTTGGCGTGTCGACATAAACGAATGGAGACGGCGCCCGCTGGCCGTGGATACTTGGCTGACCTGAACGCGGGTCGCAGGTCGCCCCGTCAATGTCAGGACGTCCCATCTCGATCCTGACGACAGCTGCCGTCGACGCGGTGTTGTTTTCCCCGGCCTGTTGTTTATACCCACTCTCGCCATGACGTTGGTTGTTTTTGAATCCTTTTCATTGTCAACTCATTCCTGTTGAGTATCATTCATTACTTTGATACATATTTTTTCTCTCCCCCAGTTATGCTCTAATATAAAGACGATGACTGTGTTTCTTCATGTAGGCAAATCATATGACCTCCACACATTGTTAGTTGCTCTCCAATTAACTTCATCTCCTTTCGGCCGCTGCCTTCAGGAGCTGCCACAGCTAACCATCTGCATCCGTCTAACCCTGACAAAAAAATAAAACAAACAATTCAGAAACGTTTCCTGTAAATATCTTTTCTGAGCTCTTTGGGTTTTTCCGCATACAAATCGGTGAAAACCCCCCACAGTTACAGCAGAAAACTGCAAAGTCCACAGGAATAAGATCGCACTTTATTTGTGACCATAGGGGAAATTCCTTTGTCGTAGCAGCGCAACAATAAAATAGTCACAAAGACTAGACAATAATAATTAATATCATTTTATATGTTACGAATAATTATTGGAGGTAGTAGTTGTAGTAATACTGGGGTATTCTGTTTCATAGTGCTGAGGCAACACTAACTGCGCGACAACACCATCACTGCTAAATACTTCAAAAACATAGACTATTAAATTTTGACAGCATTCAAAGATTTGCGTCGATGCGAATGGCCCATCGAATCTTGAATAACTCTGCACCAGCACCACCAAAGCACTTTGTCCAGTTCACATCGGTTGTGACGACTGGAACCACACAAGCCTCAATCAGGGGGGCAGTGTCGCGTACCCGGTTGTGCAACTGCTTTTGCACAATCAACACTTTCATACAAAGCCATAAAGGAATAGAACGAGCTCACAAACGACCTGAAAAGTCAAACGGGCTATTTTCCATTCACAGTAGAACCTAAAAAGTGTCTTTGGAGCAATCAAAGCTGCTCACATGGAAACTGAGGTGGGGACTATGCGTGACCAACCTGACGACTTAACGTGTATTATATTCATGTATGAGAACCTTTTTTATAAACTATGAAATTTGCATTGAATTTTGTGTTAGTAGATACATTATGATGTATGGTTAGTGTTTACAAGTGACAGATGTGAATGACAGACTGCATTATTCATGTATGATGCTGTAAATGAGAGGTGTGGTTGTAATGTGCAGGTATGATGCTGCGTGCGTGGGTCAGTGTTCGAGGGAGGGCATTTACCGAGTTTTCTTCATTTGATTACATTTGCAATTGTAAATATATATATTGTACATTGTTTTTGGATTGCCTGTTGTTGTATATTTTATTCATGTCGCCAGCGACTGCAGATGGAAACTAGCTGAGCAGCTATAATCTGGTGCAAAAGATCTCTGTCTTTGAGCGTCGTGTCTCTGTGCATTGTCCCTTCAAATAAAGACCAAACTAAACTAAGCTATGAACTTAATTAGTTTGCCCTTTCTACGCTTTTTTTTTTAACCTTTATTGAATTCAAAGTGTAACAAAACATATCAACAACCATGGCTCAATTCAGTTGTACGTCAATGACACGAGGAAACAAAGAATCTAAAGAATCTTATTTTGCATCCAGTCAAACAACTGCAGGAGTAACACGAGTAAAGCCCTGTGGAAAACAATGAATGAGTTGAGAACAAACAAAAAAGAAAAAGAAATGGCAAAAGAACACAAAATGTATTTAGCTGAATTAATCTAAGGGAATATTATTCATGAAACAATATATTTTTTGGCTCTTGGGTTTTTTCATGAGTTTTAACAATTTTTATAAAATTTAAGGTGGTTTTAGAGAAGGTAAAATTGGGGGGACATTTTTGCACCAGGTTTTTGTTATGAAAGAATTCGGCCAAACCTAAAACAACATCGACACAGAGTTCATGTCTTTCGTTTGCTAAAATTTAACCAAAAGTAACGTCGACTCTTGAGAGAGGGATTGGTGATGATTGAAACTGTTCTTTTATCCACTTTTGAGTTTAAACCCAAAAACTGTACTTTTTTGCATGAGAAAATATATGGTCCGTAGTTTAAGTATTGTTTTTACATAATGTACATGGGTAGATGTTATTCATCATTTTAAAGTTTGTTTCTTTTGCTTTAAGGGATATAGGTAGAGTAAGATCCATAGCCCTCAATTGGACTATCGATTTATCAAAATTTGAGTAAGACATCATTTCTATTTTGACATCCAGGGAACAAATTCTCTGCAAAACACTTTCTAAAAAAAGGGGTGGTGCATTTTGTTCTCTGGAGTGATATTGAGGGTAATCGTGTTTGTGTGGATTGGTTTATCATTCTGTTTTTTAGTCAGAAATTCAAATTCTCGATGCTGTGCGTCACGTCACCTCATGAGCTCTAATATAGGAGGGTTAAAGCTATGTTTCGTACAGAATTCTTTACCTCATCATCCATCAGGTGAGTTACTGACCGGATACCTTTCTCAAACCAGTCCCTGGAAGATAGAGATTTATTGTGATGCAAAACATATCTAATATTCCACATTATTGTACAGTTTGGCGAAAAGTAGCGGACGCCCGTTCCACACCTGTGCAGGACTTTCACCTTCTCTGACGTCATGGTCCATCCGTGGCCGGAAACCGGAAGTACACCGCCCACGTGGAAACAGTGCGACCCGGGGCTTTACCGCGGGGGGCGCGGGGTCATCAGCCAATGGGCGAGCTCGGGCGGAGGACGACTGACCAATGACAGGACTGGAGTCGGACACCAATCAGGGCAGCTCGCCAATCACGGCGAGCTGTGGGTCTGGACGCGGCGCACAGGCGCCACCCAGTGGACAATAGTGGTATTACAACTACGCGGATAGAAGGGCTACGAAGCGGAATAAATGGCACATTTGAAACGCAAAAACTTTGGTTACTGATGTTTGGATCAATGAAGAATCAGTGAAAACAAGGCACCGGTCAATCTGCAACATGTCGCATAAAACTCGGCAAAGAACTGCGACAGAAGGAAATATTTTGGATTTTCAAGTGAAATGACATGGATTTTTGCATCAAAGTTGGGGGGAAAAAAAACACCTTAAAAGATTCTAAGCGACAGGCTTGTAAACATCTCCAGGACATGAAAACAGAACTGGATTTTTTGTGTCTTTAACTGACAAACAGCCTTTGGAGGCTGCCCTGTATTCTGAGGTGGGATCAAATTAGAAGTTTGACTAACAATCCCCCTTTAGTCTTTGACACGCAGAGTTATGACCACAGGCACTTGGAGTAACTGAAGGCCGGAGACAAGCAGATGTTTGAAATCAGATCTCCTCCTGTTAAAACAGTCCCCCAAACATGTCAATTCTATTTATACAAAGCAAATATAGATAAAACTGCAGCTCAGTGACTGGAGACCTGTGACCTTTCGAGAAGCCCTGCAGCAAGACAAACTCCTCCAGCACAGAAAAAAATTGTTCATGAAAAGCCTGATATGAAGTGCCTTCCTACTTGGCAGGTTTTCTCCCCTCCCTGTGCAGACACTCATCTGTGCTCAACAGGTTTCATTTTTAATCATTTGCTGATGGCAACCACTAATTATTGTTTGACTTTTTTAATAAAGTCTGACTGTCTAGGAGCCTCTGGGAAAGTACAAAACAGCACAGGACATGGACAATTAATTTATTTCTCATCCAGGAAGAAGTTTCTTGACAAATCCAACAAATGGAAACACCTTTTCCTTCTTGAGGTTACAAGTGAAACAAATTATCTGGGATCCGCAAATTGGGGGCATCTGGGAAGTCATCACAATGAAAGGTGCACCGTCTGAAGGAGAAAAAAAAAAAAAACAAGTTAGAACTTACAATGTTTGGCAAAACTCGATGGACTGACCTTCAATTCGTTTAAAGCCATGGTAGAATTAAAAGGCTGTGTTCCCTGCAGGCCTTCTGAGCAGAGTGCTGCAGAAGCCTGCAGGAATGGTTTTTATTTTCTGGTCAAGTCCACAGCAAGTCAGGAACGGGAGGGCCTGAGCGCCTTGGTATATGACCAAACACTTCAACATGTGGGTTAGACATTAAACTCACTGGGAAGACGCAGGCGTTTCATCCAACCGTCTAAAACAGGGTCATTCAGTTATTCGAGTGCTTCCACAGAGGCCTGGCATCCGGCCCGGCTCTCCTTGAGCTTCAAAAGCAGGTAATTCTCATCCGAGCGACTGGTGGAAAAACAGTCACTAGAATACTGGAGCCGCTTCTGCCGAGTCAGATCCTGTTGTTTCACCCGAGGGTTATGTCTCGCCGCAGGAGCAGAAACCTGGGGGAGAAATTAGGATTCCAATGAGGAAAATGCGGCAGTAATAATTTACAAACTGTGATCAGTCAGAATTTTGCATAAAATTAATCATTCGCTATCCAGAAGAAAGTTTCAAATATCCCAGGATTCCAGACACGAGCCATAAGGAGACCTTTGAGGCTTTGCTTGGACTCCTGAAGCAATAGGCTTAAGATGGACGTCCGCAAGTCTCAAAAATACTGCTGCTCAAACATTTCGGAGCATCAATTTAATTTATTTCCCCTAAATTCAATTTTCAGTTCAGGGACGGCCATACCGGTTTCAGGCCTTGAAAAGTATTTGTCTTCAGAAAACAAAATACACGTGAAAACTGCTAACAAACCATGAGTGTTAATATACAGCTAACATGGACATGACTGAAGGGCAGACACACAAAACATTTCACTGCGGCAGAGGAAAGTCAGAACAAGGCCGAATTGTGCGACAGTAAAAGGACTTGAGGGGCTGGCGCGGCAGCACCGCCGCCATGTTCTGCAGAAATAAGCCCACAGAGCTCAGGGCAGGGAACACGTGGGTAAAGCGACTCTACAGATTCAATCTCTGAGGCGTTTCCAACGACATGAGCCTACAGCAGAGGCTCCGTCGGGATAGACCTCAATACTGAATGCCTCGTTTTGTTTTCCAGCTCACCTCTGGAGCTGAATGCCTGCACGAGTCCGACGGGTTGTTTTCTGCTCTGCAGCAGCAGAAGCCTGGAGAACAGAGGCGAAATTAAGTGTGAAAGCATGTTCAGAGACACAGAAGCATCACGTTGCATTCCTTTAAACTCAGATTGGGCAACGTGGATATCCAAAACACAAGTCAACAATTCTAGATAAATTGTGTTGCGGCAGGTCGGGATTTTCCTTTTTGACTCTACAGCTCAGAAGATTTACTTTGAACTGCAGCTCTGCAGGATGGGACTCGCTGCCACACGTTCAAAGGACATAGCATATTTCTGAGAATTTTATTTCCCAACATACAAAAAAAATTTTAAAATCTTGCTTGCAAGCTTGGCTCATGCTGCAACATTTAGCATTATCCTCTTACACCTGTATTTTTAAAACTCTTCAACTAAGACAGTAAGGGGAGCGTTAACCTAGATTTGACATAGGGGCGGGCTATGTAGTACTTCTGCGTGACCCAGTTCCCCCGATGTGGCACAGATAGCGTCCGAATTATGGAAGTCCAGGCAGGTAAAACAGGGTATGAAACCAGATCTTCTCATGTCTTGGTTTAAATTTGGAAATTACTGCATATGTGTTGTTGAGCAAGACACTGAACCCCTAACTGCTCCCCTGGCGCTGGCAGACGGCAGCCAACTGCTCATGGTTCAGCCATGATGGGTTAAATGCAGAGAACGAATTTCCCCACGAGGGATTAATAAAGTATAAATTATATGTAAAGTCTGCCAATGTGCTGGTCATCTGTAGATGGAGATCAGATGCCCCTGGCCTTCAAATGTTTCGGTTCCCCACTTTAATAGAACGACACAGAATGCAGGACAAGGCGGAGAAGGAATCCTGAATGGATCCCATGTTGTTGTAAAAGCAACCGTTTCTTGGCCTCGAAGCAAAACGTCGAGGCGTTCATCCCCAGGTAACCAACCCAATGTTTCAACACATCTACCAGGACTCCAAACACAAGCTGGAAGGAGACCAACGATGCCTGGTGTTGACTTAGTCTCGCACTGGCTTTTGAACAATCCAGCTGAGAGCAGCAGGTTGCAGATACCACGCAGTGCTGTCGGTGTGACCGAGTCCGTCTCTCAGTCGATACTGACCTGATTGGGGACCGTCGAGACATCACTGAGCGCTCTCAGTGCTCCGTCGGCGTCAAACATGGGAGACCTGGGGCGGGGGGCAGAATGATGGTAAGCATTTTGTGGGGGTCAAATGAAATGCAGGGAGTCTGAGCTGCGTGCCGTTCAGAGAGGCAGCTATCACTCATGGCTCAGAGCAGTTGAACAAATTTAGCCAATCATCATAAACACCGCGTCAAGAGTGGATGTTTTGAGTGGGATGGACTTACACTGCTTGCCCCCCGGGTCAGTCCTGCACCTGCCACACAGAAGACCGTTTAGATCCTTGGCTAATAATAGCGTGTCAAACTGCCTGTCGGTTCTCATAAGTAACACTGCAGCAGAGAGTTGACTGCAGTGGGTTGCAAGAGAAGTCATTCCTCTTTGCATCGTAGGAGCCCACAGTCCACTTTGCAGGACCGAAGCTGATACTGTGCAAGCACCACACAATTTGTCTACTCTCAAAGCATTAGATCATTTTCCTTTATGGTACTTGTTAAGTCTTCAAACAAAGCAGTAGCGTCTCCCCTAGTCAAATAGTCGGCGACACAGCAAGATCCCAAGTCGGGCTTTGGGAGCAATTATTGTCAATGTCTAAGCTTTTTTGTAGATTCAATTTAATCGACAAAAATAAATAATATTCTGAAGGACACATGATCTGGACTTTGACCTGAAACAAATGAAGTGAAGCAGATTTCATTGAATCAATCAGTGAAGCAAAATTGCCATTTACGTTTAGGGTAGGAACAAACTTAAGCTGACTGGCGTCACCTTCTGGCAGGAATCATGAATTACATGTAGGTGAGGAAAAAACGCATGGGAATAAATATGTAAAGTTGTGGATTTATAACAGGCATCCATGTCAAAAACTCACCTCATGTCTCTACATCTTGATTCAGGATCCCAAGCGGCGTACTATCCTGCAAAAGAAGTTTGTCGATTGGTATCACTTCAAATTTTAGTTGGGAGCAGAGATGTTGGAGTCATTCTACGCTGATTGCACCTCTTTCAGGGTTAAAATTCAAATATCAGCATATAGCTCCAAGTAATAGCTGCCGATTTGGTTTCCATGATAAGTTAGTGTGGAAAGGTGACTGTGCCAGGCCTCATTGGCACCATCCAGCAACCAACAGTGCAGAGGTGAAAGCAAAACCTGATGTTCTGTTGCCACTTCAGCTGAGGGACGAGTCCACTGACCAGGACGAGCCCCTGACTGTCTGCACTGTGGCGCTGCTGAGACAGTGATGCAGATATCTGGGTTGATCCCAGGGCTGAGCATGCAAGTGAATATTGACATTCAAATCAATTTCATAACTCAAAGATGCATCAACAAAACTAAGAAGGCTCACTAAATCTGACTAAAATTGATCCCATTGTTTTGAACGTTAGAGCAAGTAAATGTATCGTACTTGTGTGTGTAGGTCTCAGCTTTTCCCACACAGTTCAACACACAATGTTACAAACCTGGTTCGTTGAAGAGGCTCCACAAAGACTAATCATTCCAGGTCCAGGAGCGGTGACAGTCGGACACTTTCTGCCATCTGTAGCGGATTAGAGTAGAAACTGAGATTAGATTTATCGCAGTGACCAACGTCGTCAAAATGAAATGCTATCTTGTCATTGATGGAGTCAGAATTTGGGTGAAATAGGGTTTCCTTGCTAATGTCCGGTTTGAAGTAGCTAACATGTGGCGGCGGGGCCTTTCTGCTCAAGCGACTCAAGTAGCACACTGCTATCTCTACACGTCAAATGTGAATATTCAATTACAGGAAAACATCTACCTTAAGTTTGAAAACTTTCTATAAATATAAAATTGTGTTCCCTGTAAACCAGCAACCCCTCGTTTTTTCTTCCAACGTGCGAAAACGCCGATAACATTAGCCAGCATTAAGCTAGCTTGCGGCCACGACGGAAGTTCATGGAAGAGTTTTTGTGCAGATTTTTTGGACGCTACTTGTCTTTGTCATCCGAGTAGGACGTAGAGACGTGGTGGAAAAGGTTTCGTAAACATGAAATAGTTGCCAACGTCGTTGATACAGTACCTTGTCTTCGCAGATTGACTTGGTGTGGTCGCGACACAGAGGCATAGTCGAAAAGGCGGTTTACAGGGCTGCAAACCTATTTATAGGAGAGTTTGCGACATCTCAATCGCTTTACGGTCCAGTGGCACATACGAATTCTATTAAAAAAATACGGTTTCGTAAAACTTCTTGTAGTTAAATTCTTGCTATAAGGGAATCCATAACATGAAGCACTTCTTTGACGCAGTGCAGAAATTAAGAGGAATTTTGTTAAATCTGAGAGGTCTTATTGTATCCTCAGCCCTGGTGCCGTAAAGGAGGTCGAGAGGGGACCCCTGAACGCAACACTTAAGCTCTGATCATTTTCACGTTTTCAAACTCGAATAACCCGCTTCTGTTTGAGTTTGAGGTCATCAATGGTGTCCCTGCTTGTTTTATAACGTGTCTTCCTCACTTCCAAGCTTGCCTGAAGTGCAAATTCATGACTCACACCTCAATGCCATAACGACGTGCACATTTTTAGGGATTTTGGATTAGCAGTTTTTAGATTCAGATCTTAAACTCTTCCTGAGTTCATCTTATTACTATCCACGAAGTGCCTCATGCCTTTTTTTGAGATTAATTCAAGGTTCTTATACACGGATTTCACCCGAGAGGTTCCGTAAAAAAAACTTTTTTTTTACTGAACTGAAAATTTAAAAGGTCTCAAAACGATATTTTTTTCTCGGACATCGTGCCCACAAATCCATTTCCACTTCAACTGGGGGAACAAATTTGAGAACATGTTGGGAATATAAAAAAACTCGAATTTTAAGTGAATATCATTCATACCTTTTACTGAAAAGGCATTTAAATTCTGTCACCATTTCCATCAAAACCTGTTGTATAGTCTCATAGAAATGCTCTTTAACACGGTCGAAGGAGGCAAACACTTCACTGGAGAACGCAAAAAAAAGGACATGAAATGGAGCAACAAAGATGTACTACTTTGTTTAAATACAAACAAATTGGTACTTGTCTAAAATGCTTCGTTTAAACATTCCTCTGACGAATAATTTAGAAAAGCTTTGCATTGCAAACGTTTAAGGTATCACAAATAATCCGGAACAGTTCGTAGGTAATGAAAGAAGTCATGAAGGAGGAACAAAAAAAATTCAGGAAAAATTTTCCGACAAATACAACACATAGGAAACAAGACCTCAAACTTAAACATGTCAAAACCTAGGACAATTTTTTTTAAGTCATGTATAAAAAGAAAATCCCTAAACAAAGTGTTTTACGCTTTAAAAGGTCCTTCCACGCAAGTGTTCTAGGAGTAAAACAGGTTGAAGCAGAATTGAGTTGTGGTTGACACACATTCAGTGTTACTGATTTCCTGCTGTCCCAAAGCTCAGAGTCCTGGACTGGCACCGCTCTCATCTAAATGGTCAGTTACTTCTCCTCAGTGGAAAACAAACACGACACTGTTTGTGTGAGATGAGCTGGTCATTTCCACGGTAACTGGACAGGTGCTTCTCTGTTGCAGTCTCTCCGATCACTCCATACTGTCTGGGTCTGCCTGGGCCATGTAGGCATCCAGCTCGGCGTCCAGGTGACCTTTGGTCTTTGACATATAGGCATCCAGCTGGTTGTCCAGCTGTTCGCGGGTGACTGCAGGCCGGCCAAGACCTCTGCCTCGGCCGCGTCCTCCTCGGCCGACAAAACCGCCACGTCCACGCATCCCACCGCGACCTGTCCCACATACACACGAAAAGAGGCGACCGTAAACATCTTGCAATTGTTTCAAGACACATGAACTTAAAAGTATGTACTGGAGAATAAACTGAAGCTAAACAGCGAGCCAATGGTCTCTAAGACAGGGGAGAATATCAGAGCTTTTGTTCTGTAAATGATCTAATTTTGTGAATCAGACTTGTCATACAAGAAATGGATTGCTCTTATAAAATGTGAAAAAACTACACGGGCAGCACATAAAATTCTGTTTAACTGGCCGCCTGCAAACTGTTTGTTCGTACTGAGTCACAAGGCTAATTAATACAGATTTTGTAAAACAGGCAAATAAAAACTAACAAAAATTATATTGTCTGAAGGACTAAGACAGAAAATCGAAAGCATTAATTATTTCCTAGAAATTGTGAATATTTAGATTCATGGCTATTTGCTATTTCCCTACCCATGACAATTAGTGGTACAGAAAAAAAAGGCTGTTGAATTATGAACTGTTTCCAGCCCCTAATCAAATAGGCAAAAAAAAATGCTTAAGTCTGAATTAAGATTATCCACATCACCTCTGGCTAAACCTCCTCGAGCTCCTCTGGACAGAGCTCCTCCACGACCAGCCATTCCTCCCCGATGGCGCGCTCCTCTACGCATCGCCAGACGGCCAGCAGAGCCCCGGCCTCGAATGGGTCCACCTGTAGACACCCGCTTCCCTGTTCAAAGGGACCATGTGTCAATAAGATGTGAAAAGTTTCTTCCGTGGTAGAAAGTGTGATATTCACCTCTCAGGGAAAGCGCTCCACGCATCATTCCTCCTCTGCCTCGTCCTCGGAGGCCTCCTCTGGTCATCCCCCGCATCCCTCCTCGACCACCTAGGACTCCTCCGCGCATCAGGGAACCGACAGGCCGGCCCAGTCTGGCCTGGATGTTACTCTTTCCCAGGCGTTGCTTCAGGCTCTGACAAGTTATTCAGGAACTCATTTATACCGACATGCTCACTGACAGCTTTCTGATTCTCACTGCTCACCAAAAATCGGGCCATTAGCTATTTGTCCCCGAAGGCACTGAGTTTAGTGACATTTTAATACAGTCCATCTCAATTCTTGGTTTAACTGGGTCCGCTCTATATGAAAAACTGGTATTTTCTTGCAAACGTCCAAAAGATCTATTTTCATTCAACTGCTATATTTGTCATAATAATCCAGAGTTTTGAGTACTGGTTATGATACAGGACCTTTACCTTGTTAGAGTAATAGTCCACCTGAGATTCTAAGAATCTATCACAGGTCTGATCAGTGTCCCTGTTCACATCATTGATGTTCATTGCCGTTGCCTTTAGAATTTACAAGCTGTTAAGTTCACGTGTCAAATGAGCAAGAGCTGAGGCTGTGCTATCACGACCGTCTCTTTAAAATAAAAAAAAACAAACATTTATTTTAGAACCTTTGAGGAATCTGTCAAAAACATGCATTACAGAAAAATAATGGGTTCCGCTGCAACCCGCAGCTCGGCTGCACGTTCTCACCTGCTTGTGATTCAGAGCAGCTTGCACAGACGGCCGGTTCTCCATCTGCTGGGCCAGCCGGCGATTGCGAGCACTGGCCAAATGCTGCTGCTGCATGGTGGCTCGAATGCTCACCGCAGTTGGCTGCTTGTTCTTCAGCATGTTAGTGAAGCTTTAGAGGTGGGAGGGAAAAGAGGAAGTAAAAGACGGAGACAGGGGACACACAGAAGAGGAGGAGGAAGCAGGGTTCCATATCAACTCATTTCTCATGTTATGGATGCGGCCACCGTCTGTGGTGGCTCTTTTGTCATGTAAGACATCTCCCATTTGTTGCCACGATTTTCTCTCTCTCAGTCATGACACTTCAGTTCTTTATACTCGATTTATTCCACTTTGTTTTCAAATGGCTCAAAAGAAGTAAAACAAATTAAGATGGAGGAGAAAGTGAGAAATGTAGAGAGAGGGATAGAACCCGAGTGTGCTAGCAGAAGCACAATATGCCACTTACAGGCCACCGGCTAGCTGGCTGGGGTGTCATCATGCAGCAGCAGCAGAGGCCCTGGGCGCCAGGTGTTTGGACACCCAGCCACTTACAGCATGGACCGTGACATGTGGGTGACCCACTGTGTGACCCAGAGCAGGGAAGGGGAGCTCTGTCACGTCCAAGCAAGGACTGAGTGCCTGGTTTTCGTAGACAGAGAGGAGAGAGACAGTAATGATAGAGAACGTACTCCACTGCCTGGTTTGAGAGAGAAGTGCTTGAGAGATTTGAGATGTGCCACATCTCCCTGGGTTCCTTTACATTTTCTTCATTTTGAAGAGTGTACACTTTAATGTATACTTTGTTGTGTATACGTCAGGGAGCAGATGTGCCATCAGTTTTCAGGACAGTTGTCCAATATTGGCTTACCAAGTATGACCACCAAACTCAACCCTTTTCAATATGTGTGCACTGCTCGCACAAGATCTTTGGCCCCGAAAAGGTCCTTCCATTCTGTGTTACACTCGCATTTGTCTCAAAAACAGCATAAATTGGTGCCATAATGGCCAATAAAAATGAGTGAGCAGTGCACACACAAGGGTACGTCAGAGTAGCATCCATGCTGGGTCCCCCCCCAGCAGTAGCCTTCCGCAGAGAGCACTAGAACCTTCACCAGCCAAGGATGGCCCTTGATGTGTAACTGCTGACAGGGTGCGTGGCGCCTCACCGCTCGTTCAGGGACACTTTGGTGGTGCTTTTCAGGACAACTTTTTGGGAGGATGCAGCACTCATTTTGACAGGCTTCGTTTGCAGGCTCCTACAGAAAAGCACAAGAGAAAATTAGTACAAATTTCCAACTTGGTCAGTTGGTTGCATTTTTGATGTGACAGTTAAGGCCTATTGAATTAATTGAGTTCAAGCTAAAAGTCATTTGATGAAAAGTGGTTCCAACTTTATCAACATGGGAGTCCAGTGTCTGACACTGGACCACCACATTTTCTTTACTCTAATTGTCTTCCATATTCAAGTGTTACCTCTTTGACTGAGTCAAGAATGGTAGCAACACTACGTATATAGTAAATCCTATTAAAGTACATGGTTTAATGGAGACGTTGCTTTATCTGTACTTAAACCGATCAGCTCTGTGTCCTCCTATCCAGATAGGGTCTAAAAATGTGGCGTCTGCTTACTGACCATATTAAGTTACAGGGGCCCCGAGAAGGAAGGCTGAAACAACACCCACTGGTGTCAATCACCTGCCTGGCCCTTACTAGAAGACGGATTAACTCTTCGGTAATAAGTTTCAATTTCAAACCAGCGGTGAATCATTGATAATAAGTATTGTTTAGCTAGGTAAACAGCTATACGCACATTTCAGCCAATTCAAAGGCAAGTGGGAATCTTCTCGATCACTAGCAATCAATGAAAACGAAACGTTAGCATTGATGCCGTTGAATGCGACAACTGCTCTGTATTCATTCATTAAGTGACAATCCCGGAGGGCGTACCGTGACTAGTTTCACAGAAACCACACAGAATGACGACATTTAAATAAACCCAAATTACCACACAATAACTTAAATAAGATGCTTTTTAATGCCTTTACTTACAGAGAATGTTGCATTGGTCGAGGAACGCCAGCTAGCTACGATTAGCTTAAAGAGCTAGCTGGTACCAACACGGTAACGGCCGTGTGGGTTTCTTTCGTCTTCAATTTAAACTATGATATGCTTCGCGTCGGGCTTAGGGTTGTTGAAAAGACGAGCGACTTCGGAATTTGACTCTTGCAGCTTCCTTGAAGAGGGCCTTTTTTTTTTTTTTTTTTTGCTGAGCCTGGGCCTGAGGGGGCAAGTCTTCTTAAAATGGAGCTGGCTAACCGCTGAGTATCTTCGGGAAGAAAATGGAGCGGCTTTTAATGCTCCTACGTCACGGTTACGTCACTTCCGGTGCTGTGTGTTTATAGCTTATCAAAATGGCGGCGGCGACTGTTATGGAGGCTTCCGCAGGCAAAGATGCCATCGCCGAAGGGATGCTGGACCTCTTAAGACCAGCCATACAGCAGCTAGATTTGCATGTACATTCCGTCAGGTAAATTCTGATCGATATGATCGATTAAATGCCTGTATATTCTGTCATTGACAGCAACCACTGTGGTAGCTACGTCCATAAGGAAATCATGCAACTCGTGACTTCCAATTACCCCCCCCTTGAAACGCATCAAATCGTTTTTTTTTTGTTTTTTTTTAATGTATAACCGATTGTGTCGTCTTTTCAGATGCACTCAAACTAGTTACCTCCAAGAACTTAAAATTTGTTTTTTTCCTGCAAGAAAATCAGCTTTCATTCATTTACACATGGATAATTTCCCTGAGGATCGAAACTCTCAAATCACTGTTGGTTTGGGCTGACTGGCGAAAATGTGAACTTGGTTTACGTGGTAATTTTAATGGTCTCGATTGTTTGCAAGAATGTTGGAATTTGAATGATTAGTCGAAACCCCCCCCCCCCGAATATCAACATGTTATTCAACATCTTGGGAATTTCCCTCAAAAGCTGCATGTTATTTCATTAGCAATAGCAACATTCATCGGCCCAGTTACAGTGAAAATTCACACCTGTGTCGGCTCTTGTTATGGAAATGATTTCCCTTTATATTTCACAAATTACACTTGAATCCCATCATTCAACCTCCCTATATAAGAGTGTGGGTCTCGTACAAAAGAATATCAACACACGTAAATAAACAAGCAATATGTCATTTTGTGAGTTAAGTAAAGTCTTCCTTATCTTCTGTGCATTGAGGATGTATTTGTGTTATCCATTTGTGAATGTTGTGCAGATTGTTAACAATACGATGTTAATCTTTACAGAGAGAGCCAAGTGGAGTTAAGAGAACACATAGACAATCTCGCCACAGGTGACCTATTTTTTAACAGATTGCCACTTTTAGTTGTCTACAAATGTGACATATATGAAGTAACATGATGGCAATCACTGTTCTGTCTCTGTGTCGTTTGTTCTATGTAGAGTTATGCAGGATAAATGAACACCAGAAGGTGGCTCTAGACCTCGACCCTTACGTAAAGAAGCTACTGAATGCAAGACGCAGAGTCGTGCTTGTAAACAACATACTGCAGAATGCCCAGGTCAGTTGCCTGCCTTTGATTTAGCATTCCTAAATATCACTGTATTACTTTGGCATGACTGTGTGAGGATTGCACTGGTCTGAGAAACATCCACAAGACCTATTTACCCCATTAGCACCTAGTTTGAACTTGCATTTCATATACAGATTTTGTGTAAACATGATTGATTTATGATTCCATTTACTCTTGGTATAAATATTTGTTCATGTCCTTTTTGAGAGGTGCGGTTCAGCAGATCACCGGTCAATCACATACATACAGACAGTCGTACGTACACATTCTCAGCAGGGATGGAGATAACGTGCAAATTCCACACTGATCATGGACAAGTAGGTTCGACCCTGAACCTGCTTCGCCACTAGAATGCCAAAGGAGCTAAAACACTGATTTATGCAACAACTTTTCATGCAACTGTTTTCAGTTTCATCCCCGTCCAGCAAAGGAACTCAGTCCAGACAGGTGAGAGAAAATGGTGGTCAGACCTTTAGAGGCGTCCAACTGACATAAGCCATGATGACCTTCTCATTTAATTTTTAGAAGACCGTGGTAATGGGTGATTGTGCATTCATACACATTCAATGGTTTCTTTAATGTTTTAACTTGACAACCATTTGATGGAGCCTTGCAGAAGAAGCATTTTGTGCAACAGCGGCGCCTCATATTACTGCTTCTCTGCCGTCTCTTCTCTCTCGGTCTCTCCAAACCAATACGGGGCTAATGATACTGTCAGCACACAATTCTCTTTGATAGATGACACACGGCCTGTGGTTTGATACGCTCAAGATATATTAAATGAAGAAAGACTGAGGGGGGGGGGAGTCTGACCCGACTGCACACTCACACCAAAAGATTGATAAGTAGCTGCAGGTGTGCTGACCCCCCCCCCCCCCGCGCTTCTCTCTAGTAGCTCTGCACCATCTCCACTTTTATTATGCATTCATAGTAGTTGGTTATTTTTATAGTCTTTGTCAATACTATACAATGTACACAGACCACAGTTTTACCCAGCAGTTTGTTTTCCGTCTGTTCTTTGTGTGAAGCTAACCATCTTGTGCAGTTTTGCCTTTGCAAAGACCATTTTCATTTTTCCTTCGCTCATCTCTGAAGATAACTGTTAACTTAGTATCAAGGTTTAGGACAAAATTCATGTCTTATCAAGATTCGTAGCCCCTCAGACTTAACGGTCCAACCAAAAATACACACCTTGTATTTATTAAGTTGTGGCAATCCACCGTATTTACTCAGCACCAAGGACAACAGGCTGGAATATTCAATTTCTATTTCCACATTTGTAATGTTTATGATGAATGCATGATTTTGCAAACAACTAAGTGACTCTGCTCATAGACAATGGTTAATGAATTTGAATAAAAAAGTAAAATTAGGCAAAGAAATGTGTGTGTGTGGGGGGGGCAGACAGACAATCAGCTGTGTCTTGTCTCTCATTATACATATTTAAAAGTCCACGATTTGATATCTCAGACAATGGTTGATATACAGCCTTGGTGTGTTTACCAAAGTACCAAGATAAAGGTATAATTCTCGGTCCTAAAACTAAGGAAAACATCTCTCTCCTTGTATTCCTTCTCTGCTGAACGTTCCACCATCTTCAGTGTGTTGTTTTGGCTCTCTGCTCTGCATACTCTGCTTTCACCCCAACAACCAAAACGAGACACAACATAAGCTGAATACTCTGTCCTCAGGAACGTTTGAGGCGACTGAACCACAACGTAGCCAAGGAGACGGCCAGGAGGAAGACCATGCTGGAGGCCTCGGGAGTGTTCAGTTCCCGCTCGCCGAGTAAACCCTGACCCGCCGCTGGTACTCACAGGAAACACTGTGGGTCGTCCCCGCCACGCCAACACAGGAAGACGACACGTCTTCCCGTGACTTTGAGTTATCTCTTTGTCTACTGACACGCTGGTGTCCTGCACTGATCCATCTGCTGTCGCTGTGCAAATCCAGCCAGTGACTCGCTTCGCCTTCAAGAAGCCACTCGTAGGTTTTTGTCCTAACGCTGTAATAAAAACAGCATGGAGATCAACTTTAGACCTTCACAGTATCACCAAATATTACTTTGTTTTAACTCTGTGTTTGACGTGTTCTGCCTGTAATGAAGTCGAAAAGTTGTTTGCCCAATCTGAGTGACATTAATTGAATCCCCAGACCACAGAAACTGCACAGACGGACCTTTCCCGGTTGTTTATACAGGTCTTTCGATTAACCTGCAGGGGATGATTTATGAAACGCAAAAGCAACCATTCAATACAATGGCCTATTAAGGTAATTGAAAGTAATAAAACAACCGGAATAACTGGAAAACAACAAGGTGAATTTCCAACTTAGTCGAGTGGTTGCATTTTGTCTGCTATTACAATGTGGTGAATTTGCTTAATCAGCAAAAATACTAAAAAAAAATAACAAATTGGTGGGGAAAAGAATTAATCTGCAAGACCAGTTCGCGGCGGTGGTGGTTATTGAAAACATTTCTTTCCCTCATAATTGAAATTTTGATACATTTTTGAGTTTGATCTTAAAAATCTGCAGCTTTATAACCTCAGAGATTTTTTCCCCCTCTTAATGTTATCGATTCATCAATTTGTGTGATTTCTCCTCCTGCATCTCCACAATTTATCTCTTTCATTTGCCAAAGGCTCTAATATGCTGCTGACATTTCAGACTTTTCATTTTCTGTTTGTATTCATGTTTTATAAAGTGTACATTAACATAAACATTAGGTTGGTATACTTTTGAATGCGTGCATAAACCTTTATTAAATGACTCTCTGGTCAATTTGCTTGTGAAAACAAGACGCAGGTTGTCGTGTTTATTCCCCTCTCACAGCACAAGGGTAGGAACTCCTACAACTGAATTCATATGACTTGAGAACATCATTTTTCCCTGCAGTAATCTGACGTAACACAGATCCTCATCATCGCTGTCACTCATCAAATTGATTTTTACAGTTCCAGTGTCTTTTCACTTCCAAATTATTGTCAGCCTGTCATTTTCAATACCATTCTAAGAAAAATGAATGTTTTTCATTGGGTTTGTTGACACGGAAGAAAAAAGTATCCTGATGCACATCAGCTTTTTTTTTTCCAAAACCTATAGATGATATTATCTGAATTTAAACACCAATTTTGTTTATCGTTTGAATTCTAAACTGACCCTCAAGTATAAGACTGTAATAAATAATTTCAACTGTTATTTATGATTAATCTTCCAGTAAATATCAAGTAACAGGTTACAAGTTGCATGCAGACTTCAGGCGGTGGTTTCCTGCCGCCAATCTTCAGTTAAGTTAGCTGACATTTTATGAAATCTCTTGGGAGATTTCAGGAAGTAGATTGTTGAAGGATGTTCAATTGTTAATTAAAGCAACTGTTGAATTTATGCATTGAATTGGGAGGAACTTCTGAATTGTGGAAGAATGATAAAAAAAAACAAAGGACTTTCTGTTTCATACAATATTTGATATATTTACAGGTTCTGTTGTGACATGGTTAATTAAGTTACATCACATGCAGAGTATGTAAAATTAGACTGGAAAATGCACTCCTGTCAAAAGATATTTATTGATAGCCGTCTCAGTGTGGGAAGGAATGATTTACCCAGAAAATCAAGTTGTTTAGGTTGGAGTTTGTTTCTCGTGTTGCTTCACTGAAGTCCAAGCCAACCGGGCACATTGAGTTTCTGCTACATCACTGCTAACTGACCCCTCTCTGCATTTTTACATGAACAAATCTGCTCACGTGACAATTTAAAAGAGCCTCGAAAATAACAACGCTATATTTCAGAGTTAAATCTAGCCATTTTACTACTTGTTTACAGAGTTGTAACCCCAGTCCTGTCCCTGGAGATCATGGATAAACACACACCAGTGGAAGTCAACCATTAGTCTTTACAATATGGAGTTGCTCAAGGGAAATATTTACCTAAGGGTCCGGCTGGAGGAAGGGGGTCCCTGAAATAGCAAGGCATCTTTCCCCCGGGGGAATAAAACATGCACTTTTGTGATCCGGGGCAGCGTGTTCAGGGGCTCCGGGTCTCTCACCGAGTCTTTAAATGAGAGCCTGGCAGATTCTGACATTTAATTTAGCCGATCGTTCTTATCTGATTTCAAGAGGAGGCTTAAGATAAGATAGATAAGATAAATCTTTATTAGTGCCACGGCGGGGATAGGGTATTGTTACAGCACCAGAGTGGACCGACTTCAAATAAGCTGTTGGCACGAATAAAAATACAAGAAGAATTTTGATGTGGAAAGAAGGTTTGTGGACATTTTTTTTTTCCCATGTGATTTTGTATTTTCTTTAAAAACAACATCCCACACACAGAAAGAAGCATTGTCTACTGTGATGCTGCCTCATAACATCTCTTTGTCTTATGCAAAATACTTTCATTTTTTTTTTACGTTTTTTCCTCAAGTGTTTAATTTAGATTTTAGATATTTGCTTTTTCCATTTTCCTCCAATTTAGTTTCGCTATTACCACAAAAAAGGATGTCACTGATATTTTGGTGTAACTCGAAGGTGATTTTTTTTTT
The DNA here is from genome assembly GCA_901007705.1 of Fistularia tabacaria. NCBI lineage: Eukaryota > Metazoa > Chordata > Actinopteri > Syngnathiformes > Fistulariidae > Fistularia > Fistularia tabacaria. The sequence continues at coordinate 23,287 of CAAKHD010014161.1, forward strand.
GCACTTTTAGCCCTCTGATGCATGAATAATGAAAGCCTTGATCAAGATTTTTTTTCTGGAGTGTTTTTATTCTTCTCAGGACATGAAAAAAGATGTTCAAAGTAGCTGTCCACTACAGTGGCCGCTATGCACCAGAGGGTTGAATATTATACATGGACAATTTTTTTTTCTTTTAGATTTTAAAACTAACTGTCAAAGCTTTGTCTTTTGTTACCAATTTTACCAGTGAATTTAAAACACAGGGGCCAAAATTAGAAAAACTTTGGGGAACGGTGTAAATGCAGCAGTGAACAGCATGTTAACTACCCATCCAACAGTGCACCAGTAACAGTTGCAGAGTGTGTGTATGTGTGTGTGTGTGTGTGAGAGAGAGTGTGTGATTGTGAGAGTGTGTTTGCGTGTGTGTGAGAGAGAGAGTGTGTGATTGTGAGTGTGTGTGTGTGTGTGTGTGTGTGTGTGTTGGGGGGAGTTCCACTCCCTTGGTGTGTGTGTG
>CAAKHD010014161.1:24103-36781 GCA_901007705.1 Fistularia tabacaria
TGTGGGTGTGGGTGGGTGGGGGGGGGGGAATTTCTGGTGGGGGAGGTTTAAAAAACAGGACCGCGGGGCTGTCAATCTAAACGAACCAACCGGACCCTGGCCCACCGGGTTTTTTTTTTTTTTTTTTTTTTTTGGTGAGAGCCGCCCCGCGATTGGCCGGCAGCGGAGCCCGCCAGTGAGACGAGCCCTCCCATTGGCCGTGGCGCGTCGCGACACCGCCGCGCACGACGTCTCCCCTCTATTGTTGTTGTGGCGTGCGCGCGGGGGAGCAGGGCCAGGATGCACGAGGAGACCAGCAAGACTGATAAACGGATAAAACGACTGAGGAAAAAAAAAAAAGATATGACCAAGCTAGCAACATGCTAAGCTAAGCTAAGCTCCCGTTTATCACATTTATGAGGAGGATATTTTACGTACATTGACGGGGAACACTTGCTGTGACACACACACACGCCGGCCACACACACACACACGTAAAGGGGAGTAAACAGTGATACGAGCTGTGGGTAGAACACACACTCTCACACACACACACACACACACACACTCACACACACGCACACACACAGAAGCTAATCTTAACACTTGAGGCGCGACTGCCGTGGAGCGAAGCGGTCTTTCAGTCCCAAGTTCTTCTCTCCTCTCTCCACTCCGGCTGATGTGTAAGTACGAACACTCCGCATTTCACCTTCTCCTCCTCCCCCCCCGGGGGGGGGTGGGGGGTCCACGCTAGCCAGACGCCGAGCTGGAAGTCAGGGGAGAGGGGTGGTGGTGGTGGTGGAGCTGGTGGAGGTGGTGGTGGAGGGGGGGTTGGCTATCCGGCGTGATAGGGGTTTAATTGTCTTTTTTTTTATACACATTAAAAAACATTTTTTCCAGGGTTATAACCAGGCGATCTTCCCTTTTTTTTTTAAATATTATTATTATCTCACGTGTTTCGTTCGCGCCTTCCTTCCTTCCTTAAATCGGGGGAAAACAGGGAGCCCCTGAACGGAGGTTGTAGGATTCAGTTTTTTTTTTCGTGTGTCTTCATAATAATTTTCTCCTGTGTGCTTCTTAACAACACGTTGAGACAGGAGACGCTCCGTGACGCATGATGACCGATCTGCGGGGTGTCAGCGCTGCTGGATGTGTGTGTTTGGCATTGGGGATTAAAAAGCAAAAAAAAAAAAAAAAGAAAAGGAATGGTCGGATGTGCTGTCTGGTCCATGCATGTAGCAGACCTAAGTTTTTTTAATTGTTTTTTTTACCTTATACATTTCTGGTTTTGTCACAGGCCTGTTTGGTCACCGTGAATAGAAAATGCAAAGGGTCGGGAGGGATGAAGTGTCTGCAGCAACAGTTACCTGGGACTGTTATCAATCCTGTGAGAGCTGATCTACTGTCAGTATTATCATGTTGTTTAGGAGGTGTTACATTTTTCTGCAGCAGCTCTAGATTGAGTGTATTTGAGACAAACACATTTGATCCTATGAGCAAATCCCCAGGATGATCTTGACGTGCAGAATAGCAATATATCAGATAAAAAAAATTGTCCAGTACTTTACCATCATCCTGGTGTTCTAGTGTCGTGTCGCGGCCCCAGATTTTTTCCTTTGTGTCATGAGGATGACATGTATCCCTTTTTTTCCCTTTAAAAAAAAAGGAAGAAACACAGGAGTCATTTTTCCTCGTGATTCACAAGATTTCGCATGTAACAGTAACATATTGAAGATTCCTGGGACAGAGCCCGAAAACTTTTGAATTGGTCAATACAAAGTATTGGAATGACATTCAATATGTGTCATACTTCAATGTACTGATAGGATTTTCATGTGTGGCTCACATTATGTATCATGTGGTGAGGTTTAAGACAGCTGTTAGCCCAAATGTCTGTTTCATGCTGTTATTGAGTGTAAAAATATTGGCGTCTGCACAGTTTAAATCGCTATAAATGTTAACCTCAGCATCAAAAGTCCCCGAACGACCCCAAGATGATACTGGTGCGTTTCATTCCAGGACAGAATGAATAGCTGTTAATCAAAGAGATGTGGGACAAAAACGCCTGAAAATCAATAAAACAGAATTTTTCACATTTTTAGTAACATTCTGTAATCTAACTATTTATTCCCAAAAATAACTCACAGACGTGAAGTGGGAAACTTTTTTTTTTTGCAGTTTTACCAACAATAAATAATATTTTAAATATAAAATAAATAAATGATGTAACCTTCAACTCCCAAGACAGCAAGTTTTTAACAATAAACAAATCAATGAAAACACTTTTCATGAAAAGTGCCTGGAAGACCTCCCTTTGAGTGAAGTGTTTTTTTAAACGCCCTTGGAAATATAGAAAAAGGAGTTTCTTTCCACTTTCAAAAAACCTATACCTGTAACATCAACTATAACCGTGTTGCACACAAAGAATAAATACACGAGTTAATAGCAGATCAATGACTTATCTCCTCCATCAAGCTCATATCACTTATAATCTATCGGTGATAAATTGATAAGATATAATCAGATTCCGTCCTTGCGAGATTAGGATTAGGATTAGGGTTCATCGTGTTATATCAGATTTTTGCTCCTCGGTTAGTGAGGTGTTCTCCGTGTCTGGAGGGACTCTGGCTTCCCTCAGGTTCTGTCAGACAGTCTGTTAAGAACTGAAGGTGTGTATTTAAAAACAAAAAAGAAAAAATAGACAAAGTGGGCGTTTGGCCAGCAGGGAGGATCTAACTGAAGAAGCTCATCTGCTTGCGTTAAATTGTAGGATCCGGTGTTTTGGGAGATTAGCCGCTACCACATTGTGACAGTCAGCACATTTGGGCCAGATCGGCAGCTTCCACTTCCACCAGGTTTTCAGCTGCTTGCCACAGAGTGCACCCAATGTGACTGTCACTTTTCTTCCTCCTCCAAACTCTCTGTGTCCTGCTTTTGTTTTACGGTCCTGGAGTTGAGAAAACAAAATTACAGTATGTAAACTTTTGCGGGATTTCGTTTCACGACGCTGTGTCTTCAAGCAGGGACGTCCTCAGACGTGTCCACATTCAAAACAATGCTCTCCTTTTCAGTCTATGATTCTCCTAAACTCATTTTTCTATTATAAACCCTCACTAATTCAATACCAATTTTCAAATTTCCCTTTCCATTTTTTTTCCAGATGTCTTCACGACTTTTACTTTATTTTTTGCAGATTCTCATTTAATCTCTTCGTTTTTCTAAACAGTCAGGTGAATTTAACCAGGTAATTCGTCAAAAGTGTGACACGTCTTATCTTTTGAAATATTTCAGAAAATGAATCACAAACTTAAGTTCAGGGTGATATTATTGACATTTTAGAGCAAATTTTAAGGGGAAAAGTAGAATTTTCAACACTCCCAGAGTTTAATGTTTGAGTCGAGTTAGTGAATAAGGAAACATAAATTAAACAAGTATAGAATTGCTGGAAAACAAAAATAACCAATGAGGTGAACGCACAAAGAAACTTTAAATAAGATGAGGCTGTGTGTGCGCTTACCTGTGAGATGTCTGAGGGTCGGGGTTCTGGTGTTAAGGAGGGTTGAAGTGTCCTCATCCTCGAACAGCAAGGGTACAGCAACAGGTTGTTCGGGACAGGAAACGGCTAAAATGAAAACATCGGGGGGGTGGGGAGCAGGACCGCTGAACGAGGATCACAGCGGGAAGGACAGCTGCGGGTGGAGGGTCAGCGCCGGGCCTAGACCAGACCGCTACTTATGTTTCTGCGATAAGCGTGTGACTCATTGAGCGCCTTCTCTGCTCTGCCCCCAGGGACTGATTCAGAGCTGGGCCACCATGATCCCAGTGAACTCTCGGGCCACTCACTGGCTGACCAACTCAATACCAGGTGAGCGGGAGTGTCTGCAACAGCGGCGACGCCAGCGTGTACAGAAGTGATGTGGAAAAACTAACATTCGCTGCAGAGGTTTTGTACATGTATATTACACGCGCAACATTAACCAGATATAATGCGAGGGGCAAAGGAAATAACTTTGTAATCTAGGTTAATGTCACAAGAATCGTGCTTAAAATCTAGCTACAATTTTAGGCCTACAAGAGGAATCAGAAAAAAACTTTATTTGTCCCCGAAGGGCATTTGGAGGGCACATTGGGCAGCAGCATCAAATTGTAAACAACAAAAAATAGATATAAAATATAGGCAAAACAAAATAACTGGACAGAATTGTGCAAATTGTACCATAGACAAGAGACTGTGAGGTGAGCTACGGTCTGCATTTATATAATAAATATATCATGAATGTAATAAATATATTGTTAAGAAAGGTTATATTGAGAGAATAAGAAAATATTTGTTTTAATCTTCTCTTATTGATGACAGGGGTTTTACTTTCTGTGTTAATTTAACTGTGGTCACAGGTCAAAGAATTTTACTGGAGCTATTCTCATATGTAGAATAATTGTAATTAAAGCAGTGCAAAAAAAACTAGTACAATTCGTGGATACTTTAGATCATAATAAATCAATGGACAAAATCCTTAGTGGCCAAAACCGAAAGTCTGAAAGTAATGTCAAGAAATTTAAACCCATTTAGCAATTTTTGCTGGCTTTGAAATGAAATGGGTCGGTTTGGCTGCATGTTTGTGATTTCTCAGACTCAGGAACAGGCCATGCAGCGGGTCAGACCGGTCACCCCAGATCAAATTTGAAATGTCATAAATGTCCATTTACCTCCCAGACCGTCTATTAAAGTGCAGTTCAAGGACGTTGTCTGAAGTCAGGTTGAGTTCATTGTCTGGAGTGGCGTTCGACAACCTTGTTAGAAGGTCAGCGGTGCCGCGCGACCCAGTAAAGGCTGCATTCTGTGGAATTACCCTTCGTCGTAATTCTGGTATCCATTCAACAAGTGTTCTGATCTATCCATACATCAAGTTGAGATTGTCCAGATTTCAAAAGACTCAAAATATGATGCCTCTTTTTGAAATCCTCTTCCCTCTCCGTCCTGTTCCGGCAGCATCATGTCTGTGAACCCCCCCAGCAGCAATGACGCCTGCCTCAGCATCGTCCACAGCCTCATGTGCCACCGGCAGGGCGGCGAGAACGAGGGCTTTGCCAAGCGGGCCATCGAGAGCCTGGTCAAGAAGCTGAAGGAGAAGAAGGATGAGCTGGACTCCCTTATCACCGCCATCACCACCAACGGCGTCCACCCGAGCAAATGCGTCACCATCCAGAGGACGCTGGACGGGCGGCTGCAGGTCAGTCAGCTTCGGTCTGACACAGCCGACTGGACGGGGTTCAGGGAGATACGTTGTAACGACGTGCTTCTTCTGATTCACGAGCTAAGCACAAAACTCGAAGGCAACCATCGGTGCTCCATCGAAACACCCCAGAGGGCGGCCCGGCTGATCCGTGCATTTCTCCCCAGGTGGCGGGGAGGAAAGGCTTTCCACATGTGATTTACGCTCGGCTGTGGCGCTGGCCCGACCTGCACAAAAATGAACTCAAGCACGTCAAGTTCTGTCAGTACGCCTTCGACCTGAAGTACGACAACGTGTGCGTCAACCCCTACCATTACGAAAGGGTGGTGTCGCCGGGCATCGGTAGGTCCGCGGTTCTGCAACCCCTGTCACACGGGCGTGGATAAGTTATCATACTGAACGAATAACTTCTGTTTTCCCATTTTTCTTCATTTCCTGCTTCTTCTATCCTCACTGACAGTCGGTCTGAGTCTTCAGAACACTGGTAAGTGCCTGCGTCCCAGTCGTGTCGTTGTATAACTTGAGGTGATATGAGGGAAACATTTGTGTGGATTTCAGACCACAAACCTGAGCCAGAGAAGGGACAGTGCAGTTTGAAATACTATGCATACTGTATTTTTGCATTTGCAAAATTCATTTGCAGAATTCTGGCTGCACCTTGTTAGATTTTCGACAAATTGTTGTCATGTGGCAGAGATGATTGATGGCAACGGGGCTGAACTCACCAGTAGCCCCTACTCGTCTAGCCAGGCAAACGCTGCGACTTTAGACTCAGGGGAAGCACAACCAGAGTGTAGCTCAGATGCGACTCGGCCAATGAGCCTTCCTGGGTCCTGCAGCTCCACCCGGCGGGCTGATCAAGGAGGAATACATCCACGACTGCATACAGATGGACCTCCCGCCCGGCATGCCGCTGTCCGACCACCACGCGTCCATGAAGATGCCTCCTCCGGACCACTATGGGCAGCCCCTGCCTCCGCCGCACCTGCCCCCTGAGCCTCACGGACCCCCGCCTGTCACCAGATACACCAACCTCCCCGTGTCACCCAAAGGTCAGCTTGTCGTCGCGAATTTTATGCATCGTTGTTGTTTGTGGGTCATAAACTGTCAGGCTGATTTTACACGGAGCAACAAAGAGGCGCCTGGGTTTTAAGGGCGGGTGCTGCAGGTCGCTCGCAGGGCGAATCGGGGACGGCAGATGCAGCCTCAGCAATAAATCCCCTGTTTACTAATGACATCGTAGCTTAAACACTGTTAGCTTCCTTTGCAAAGCATTTAACATTGAATACTGTTTCACAAAGGCCATCAACGCTCTCCCATCATCGTAAAAATGCTAATGTAGCCGACATTTACATCAGTTACATGTGTAAACATCAGTTGAGAGGCGGGAAAAACATCAGCCTCCGTAAAGCTTCTCTGTGCTCCTTCTTTGCCAGCGACAGTTCCTGCGTCCTACAGCACAATCACACCTAACAGGAGACTGTGCACGGGGCTAACGGACCAATACCCAATCACTGCAAACTGGGTGCTAACTGAGTGCTCTGTGTTTTCATTGACGCCCAGCTGCAGAACATAGTCATGGGGCAGTGCTCGATGCACAGTATCAGGTGTTAGCTTGTGCAAAGCACGCAAAGTGTGTGTAGTCTTTCAGATCTTTACGGAAGTAGCCAACTGGTACCAAAAAAGTGAAGTTTTTTTGTTGGTACCTGACGCCGTCAGTAGGGGCCGACTTATCTGTTCTGTGTTCCGTCAGTGTCGGGTTCCGGCTCCATGCTGCCCCTGCAGGGAGGTCATGGCGACGGGCGTCTCCAGACGGCGTCTCCACAGGCTCAAGTTATGACTCAAACGCCACGTCCGCCGACCCCGAACCAGCCCTCTCCTCAGCAGCAGACCCCCCAAGTCCCTCAGATACCCCACTCGCAGCAGCCCCCACTGCCCCCTCCCCAGCCCCACGGACAGAACGGATACAGCGGAAAACACTCCCAGAGCCAGGCCGCCTTTCACAGTGAGTCGCATTCACTTCAGCTGCAACCCTGTGTTGAAGCTGCGCCCAGAAAAAGTCTTCGTTCGAATAAAAGTTCCTCTTTTTCCTCGGTTCGGTTTCACACTGTCATCCTGTCATCACAGTGAGACTACGGTGTAATGAAAATAAGAGCGAATAAAATGGAGGAGACACATATTTTGGATATATTTTAAAAAAGGACTTCATGACAAGAACAGTTTTTCCCTTTGAGGGATTAATTTAATTAAATTATGAGGTCTTTTTATACAAAAAAGAGACATTTTTTAAAATGTAATTTTACTTTATTGTCTTTCATTATTAAATTCTAGTAATTATGATTGACTTTTTGTCATAGATTAAAAAAAAAATTGGCTATATCTGTACTTTTTTCTTCAGCATTGCTTTCAGTAGATCAATATATATTTATTCATTTATTTAGTTATTTAACATAGGGCTTTATTTTGTGTTTAGTCTATGCAATATATTAATCTCAATATATCCATAATTGGATCAATGTAACATCTTTCATGAAAATCGCCTGAGACAGTGCGATAATTAAAGGCATAAATGGTGAATCAATGAATACCTTTTCTATTTTTTCATACTTACATTGAGAGTTTTAAATACATTTTTCAATGAATGCATAATATCCTCCTTTGTAGCTAAGTGTGCAAAACACAGGGGAGAGGAAATGGCCTAAATGTTTACTGCCTCACATTTGATTCACAACACTTATTATTTTTGCTGTCTTACACTCATTATTCCAATAAAACAGCAGATTAGGAGCGTGGGCTGAAGGAGCAGCGCCTGCGTTGTGAGTCCTTGGGCGTTAGAGATCCTCCAACCTGGCTGTTTGAATGAAATGTCAACAATTTGTTGGGTGGACTTTTTGTGCAGACCATTATCTCCCCTGCAGGATAAATTGGTGCACTTGTGTAATGAGGGTGTTATTTTAATTGTTTCATTACTTTTCATTCAGGATTTTGAAATGTCTAGCTGTCAAATATCAATCGTCTGGTACCTCGCTTCATAGGCGTGGATGAATCTGGGGGTGTCGCCCGACTCTTGTTGAGCCAAATTAACTTATGCTTGTGTTTTATTTTTTGGATTATTTACAGAAGATTTGATTATGAGAGACTTGTTTTTACTAAAAAAAAAAGGGAATAGGATCAGTTTAATCTTCAATTTCAGGTGCATCATGTAGAAAACCAATGGCTGCAGAAAGAGATCAGCTGAATAGCAGCCACTGACAGGAGCAGGAAGACGTGGTTGATATTGTTTGAAAATGAATATTTCTGCACCTCTGGGCTTCATATCTCAGCCCTCCCCCCACCCACGCTACACTCACTCCCTTTGGCCTGAACACATCCAGCAGCTGTCTGTGATTGACCTCGGTTTAAATTTAAAACGGCCGCTCTTGTGTCGGATCTGTAAAGGAATAACGCCTGTCGGTCATTTCCTCTTCCCTCTCGCACGCAGCGGTCTGGACGGGCAGCAGCACGGCCTCCTACACGCCGATTGGACCCCTGCAGAACGGTCGCGGCCACCAGCAGCCTCCGCTCCACCACCCGAACCACCACTGTGAGCTCCGCGGCTACAATGAACCCGTTTCCCCGACATGTTGAGTTTGCCGCTGAGACAAATAAGACCGCTGTTGTGTTGTCTGCCGCTTCCTCTCCTTGATATCACCCCCGAGTAGTACGGCAGTGTTTTGCATTAAAGAGCAATACGTTTATCATCTGTGTAGCCTGTTTGCAAGATATAAATCCCCAGCCCTCCCCGTCCATTCCCATATCAGCCCGGGTGTCTTTTTTTTTTTCATGTTTTTGTTGTGTTCCCCGCCTCAGACTAAACTTCTCCTTCTTGTGCTTTTCAGGGTCTCAGCATCACGGCTCGACCTCTTTCCCGCCGTCTGTCTCCAACCATCCAGGTCAGGGAGATCCTGCTCGTATTGTGTCTCTGCCACAGTATCAAAGTGGAATGTTAATGTTCATCTATTTTAAAACCCCGGAGGAGAGCTTCTAGGACGGCGAGTTTGGTTTTTCGCTGCAAAAAAAAGACCTCCAACTGAATAATAAACAAAAAACCCAAACAAGTAGAACGTGGTGCAGACGCTGAGATGTGTGTCTAAAACTAAAAATGGCCTTCTGAATTTCACGATACACATTTTTCCCAGGTGTCGTTATCCTAAAACCGCAAAAAGCACCTACTCGTGGGTCTGCTGTCGTTGCAGGGCCAGAGTTCTGGTGCTCGATCTCGTACTTCGAAATGGACGTCCAGGTGGGCGAGATGTTCAAGGTGCCCTCCAGCTGCCCCGTGGTGACTGTGGACGGGTACGTTGATCCCTCGGGCGGCGATCGCTTCTGCCTCGGCCAGCTGAGCAACGTTCACCGCACAGATGCCAGTGAGAGAGCCAGGTATCGCGGAATACTCCCCCTGTTAAGACTTAATTAAGTTTTCTTGCGACAATACAATCATTCATGAAGTGCATCACAAAAGAAACCGAGGCCGCTGAATCCAGCGGCTCAGACGAGACGTTCAGAGAACCCGGGTGATGCTGATGCGTTAAAAAACAACAACAGGAAAGCAGCAGAAAAAAATAAAGAAGTGATTTTCAAACTAGTTAACAATTAGCCGATTACAAGAAATCACCTGAAAATGATTTCACAAATAATAAGCCCCCAAAAATATTAAAATAAGGAGGTAACAGTTGATCTTGGCAAGAATACATTCAAAAGATGTATATTATAGATTATAAAAAAAATAGGTATATGTGAAATTTGTGCACAGTGTTTCGAGAGATACGTCAGCGGCGTCACAGTTGCTTTTCCTGACTCTGCCGACTGTTCTCGTACCTCTCAGACTTCACATAGGCAAAGGGGTGCAGCTGGAGTGCCGGGGCGAGGGCGACGTGTGGATGCGCTGCATGAGTGACCACGCCGTGTTTGTCCAGAGCTACTACCTCGACCGGGAGGCGGGCCGGGCGCCGGGTGACGCCGTGCACAAGATCTACCCGGGAGCCTACATCAAGGTCAGATGTCAAAGAACTCAAACGTACACGTGATCTATAAATCACTAACCTGGCCATTTTGGATACTGATGTCACCGTTCTCACCCCTGCAGGTGTTCGACCTGCGTCAGTGCCACAGGCAGATGCAGCAGCAGGCGGCGACGGCTCAGGCGGCGGCGGCAGCCCAGGCAGCCGCAGTGGCGGGGAATATCCCCGGCCCTGGCAGCGTCGGGGGGATCGCACCTGCAGTCAGTGAGTCCCGTCCAGATGTTGTTCCTTCTATGTCAGGAAGCCGGGGAGCGGGAAATAATCAAAAAGAAGAAAATGAATGGATTAGAATGAAACATTAAGATGTCTGCATAAAGAAGCATGCTGCTCACACGTGTGCCCACAGCTATTGGCATATCCAATATTTGAGAGCAGTTACTCTTAGCAATCGAATATTATCACCATGAACAATTTGAAATGTTGTCGTTTTATGATTTCTCTCATTTTAAAAAACACAAATGTCAAAGGAACTGATGTGAGATGATCCAACGGGTGACAATATAGGTTTAGCTTTTAAATGATCGTCATATAGAAAGTAGAATCAGTAATCTGACGTTTTGTACCTCTTTGCTGTTCCTCTCATCACTTTCTCAGAAATTGAACTTTTTTTTTTCCCAATCGGAAAAATGCAAATTTAAAAAAAAATTCAAAAATTCTCTATGTGAAAGTCCGATCGACCGCATCGTGCCCAAGAGTTCAGTAAAAGCGTTGCCTCGTTGGTCGAGAGCACGCTGCCGCGTAAAGCAGGGAGCGAATAGGCAGTTGGAGGGGGCTCCAGCGCTCCCTAGTGGTCGGAGGTCACCGGACACTCACAGTTTGTGATGTAGACGCAGCAGACGACACCTGTCCTGACCTCCCCAACGGTTTAAACCTCTCCTCAGGTCTTTCTGCAGCGGCGGGGATTGGTGTCGACGACCTGAGGCGGCTCTGCATCCTCCGGCTCAGCTTCGTGAAGGGCTGGGGCCCGGATTACCCGCGTCAGAGCATCAAACACACCCCCTGCTGGGTGGAGGTCCACCTGCACCGCGCCCTGCAGCTTCTGGACGAGGTGCTGCACACAATGCCCCTGGCAGACCCGGGGCCCGCTAACTGAGAACCAACTTCACTCTCAAATTATAATCGGGATTCCAGGAATGTGCACGCACATTTTGGATATTCTTGCTTCAGGCCAAAAAAAGAAAAACTTTACAAAGAGAAAAACCAATTCACAATGAGAGAAAACCAACAACGTTATGCTTGTAACAATCAGTACGCACACACACACACACACACACACACACACCACAACGTCTGTGACCCAACAGACAAAAAAAAACAAACCAACAGGTCTTTTGGGGATTTTTCTAAGGCTTTAATCGCTACAATCTCAACTCCAGCACACGGGTGTCGGATCTCCGAAGGTAAAGACTTTCTGTTCCAACGGAGACATTTGTATGCATGGTAGAAATCCAGGGATGCGTCCGGGAAATCCACCCCCCTCTCCCCTCTTCGAAAACACTTTTTATGCACTTTGGATTTCCTATAATCACCGAGGCATCGTGGGCGTCCACTGACGGAACACGCAAAGACACACTGGTAAATCCGTGGACCCGCGGGGACCCGCTATTTGCTCTGGCGAGCGAAATCTGCGTACCTCCGAAGACCAACGGCGTCTCTTCAGCGATGTTTAGATTTGGGGGGCCAGTGTTCTGTCATCTCCGTGCTCGTCCCGTGCTTCTTCACTGTCTGTCGATCCAAACTGCCCCGATACCTGGTTGACCCTCTTATTAATCTCAGCTCGAATATTTTTCTACCAAAAAGACTAAAAAGCCAAAAATATCTAGCTTTAAAGTGATGTTGTGGTTCTTTGTAATGGAAACAGTGCTACCCTGTGTGTAACCAAATGGTTGGTGCGAATCACCAAAGCCCGAATACCTCATGACTACAGCGCATATGTAATGAGTTCGCCGCCGCAAGCCGCACACGCCCGTCAGCGGGAGGCACAGGACGGTTTTGGTCAGTAAACGTGCGAAAAAACACAAACCTCCCACGGAGTCCGGACTGCAGGATGAGGGCTGGGCAGCGTGTCAGTGTGCATCCAATGTCGTCTAACTGTGATATGCCGTCGTGGATTTTTCCAATGTAGAAAAATTGTGATATGTGATTTTAATGTCTGTATCTGGCGTGGATCAGGTCTTGGTGTTTTGTTTTTTGTTTTGTTTTCGTTTTCGTTTTTTAAGAAAAAGATTTTTAAACTTTTTATTGTTTTGCTAATTTGACAATCAACTCTTTCCTCCCTGCGCATTCGCTTTCATATTCCTGCAAAAAAAAAAAAAAAAAAAAAAAATTAAAAAACTTCTTATGATCTACGATGTAATTGTCAGGAAATAACCCAAAAAAAAAAAAACAAAAAACCTAAAAACACA
>CAAKHD010014161.1:36801-97415 GCA_901007705.1 Fistularia tabacaria
TTTTTTTTTTTTTTTTTTTTTTAAAAAAAAAATTTTTAAAATTTTTTTTTTTTTGCTAATTTGACAATCAACTCTTTCCTCCCTGCGCATTCGCTTTCATATTCCTGCAAAAAAAAAAAAAAAAAAAAAAAATTCAAAAACTTCTTATGATCTACAATGTAATTGTCAGGAAATTACCCTAAAAATAATCAACCAATTACCTTGACACGCAGCAGGACTGTCTTACAAAGTGACTACAAAAGGCCCAGGAGAGTACTAGACAATTAGAATATTAAATTTCCACTTGTTGAAAGATTTAAAGGTCGGTTTGTGACACTGGAATGACAGATTCCTCTTTATGCTGCAGATAAACTGACTCACGCTCGTGATTTCCCATTCCGACGTCTGTTTTTTCCCGTGAGCACAGGGGAAAAAAACAAAACAAAAAACGGGCTTTGAATATTTTGACCTCCTTCTGTCCTGCACGGCCCGGCCCTATGCAACACCACACCCACTATCTTGATTTTACGTTTGTTATTTATTGTGCTGTAACGTGTGCTGGCATTACTGGAGATGTCTTCTTTTTTTTTATTATTTGTTGTCGTGTTACTTAGTCCTTACACCACACTGGACTTGTAAAAAGGGGAGGTACAGTATAGTAAGCTGTAACGGTTGGGGCAAAGAAAAAACAACCAAATGCTAAAACCACCATCAGCTGCTCCAGAAGGAGAACTTCTCTTGTCCGAACGAGAATCCCGACCCCAACCTGCACATGTGACTGCGGTGCCTTTCTGATCCCCTGGTCGGACTCACCAGGATATCAGCTCTTAGAGTGCGGATTCCAGGCGTGTTTCCAGCAGGTTATTAGAACTCTGGGATGTTTGTTTTCCCCTCGTCCGCCGCTCCACCGGCAGCGGGGGAGACCTGGACGGTATCCGAGCGCCGCCGGACAGGAGCGGGCGGTTTGAAGGCGGACGCTCCAGGCGTGAACATCATTCAAATCACCTGTCGGTGCGGTTTACTCACCTGTTGTTGTTTTTTTTGGTGTGTTTTAACCGGGGGTCATTTCCATGTTCTGGTGACTCTTCACGTGAGACGAATGTAGCTGACGTAGCCGGTATGATCAGCGGGGTTCTCATCACACTGACACTGGAAAATAAAAGATATATATTAGCTTATAGATGAGTTGCATTGAAGCGTCATGCAGTTTAGCCTTGGTGCACAATGAAAAAGGCTGAAACGAGCTTTGAAACGAGCTACGTCCAACGGTCAGAGGTCTTAACTTGGGATGCGATGCTGAGCCTTACTGGAAAACACTCCGCCTAAACGTTGGATTTTCAGACAATACAAACAGGGCGGGTTCAGGAATCACACAAAGGCAGGTCGGCGGTTTTCGCTCGGACGGCTGAGCCGCTCGGTTTGGCCGAACCACTCGTGCACAAACGCGGGTCCTATCCGTCGGCCTCGCCACTCACGTCCACACTGCTGCATCGCTTGGAGCGAGCATAAACATAAATACTACTGTGTGGAAATCAAATAACCAGGTTGTAACACTGAAATGAAATAGATTTCCCAGAAGGCGAGTTTGGACAGAGTTCTGTTAATCTGCTGGTAACCGGGGAGGAGTTTAGTCTCTATCACGTTGATCTTGGGGCGGTACGGGACGAGCGACAAACGAACCTACAAACCGAATTCCTCAAATCAGAACTGTGCCATGCCGCTTGATCTCCAGCCAAATGTGAATCTTGAGTTACCCCCCCGCCCCGTCTACACGGCCGTGAGGAACATTCGTCAGCTGCTTTACAAAGATCAGCCATGAACGTATGCATCTTTTGTGATTTGTGCCTTTCGTTGTCAACAGTAGACATACCAACACTGGATTGTAAGACAGGCGCGGGTTTGTCTTTTCGACACGTTAAGATCCATCTTGCACATCATGATTCGCTTCTTTTTGACCCGTTTGAGAGCTTTCGATGACGTTCTGTGGTTCCCTCAGGTATCTGTGTAGCTCATCGAGTGTCAAACCGGTTTATAGAGATAGAGAGAATTATTAACAAAAGGTCTCACCATATCAGAGTAGTATAATTTATTGCCTTAGTCTTTTGTGAGTGTTAAGTATGAGTAAGCCTGGCACTGTTTTTTAAACTTTTAGCACAGACAACATGAGGACGTATCATACTTATCTGTTCTCCTATGACCATTTTCAGGGAAGTACAAAAATACACCACAGGCGCAGTTTGAACTTCAGGTTTTGGGGGGGATGAAAAAAAACAACCAAACTTTAGAAACCCGGGAGAAATGTCTTTACTTATGTTAATCCTTAATTTGAATTCATTCAGTTATTATCTGCACTGCTTATCCCGCTGTCAGGGTTATGTGTAATTGTAATTAGTAGAAACAAAATGCCTCTTATTTATTCATTTTTTTAATTTCCCGTTCATAGTCCCACTATCATCTAGAAATGTCTTTATTTTTGGAAGTTATTTCGTACAAATTTTCATGGGGAATTAAAGGGGTTTCTTTGTGCTATTCTCCAATGTTTTCCCGTAAATTTAAGGTAATTTCTTTTTCTTTTTTGGAATATTGTCAAGCAGCGTCTCGACGTACAGGTTTTTTCAGAAAAATATTTGTAGTGTCATTTTACTTTTTGGGGATTTTTTTTTATTTATAATATATGTCACTGTGTACCGCCGGCCAATCCTATCGAGAGATGTTCTTTGAAAAATTCACGATTCTTCTCCCTCACATGTACTTCTTGTAAAAGCCACTAGGTGCTGCGAAGAGCCTCCCACCCACCCACGCAAACTGCACCCGTGATGTGCGTGTTCTCAGACAGTGAACAAAAGGAGCATCAGAGGCTTTATCCTGATTTCTCTGTGATCGAATCACCGCTCATCGCGTCGCCTCTGCACCGAGGGTCCAGAAATGAGTTGAAGCTTTGATTATGACTGATTGTTCTCACTGTGTATTTGTGGTTGATCATTATTGATGTTTAAAACAACAACAACAACAAAAAAAATTAAACAACTAAAGCTTCAATTTCATGATGTCATAAAAGGTTTAAAGAGCCCCTTCACACATGTATTACTTTGTACAAAAAAATACTCGAATAAATAATCTAACGTGTGTCTGATTTGTTTTCGATTGTTTGCAGAACTCAAAAACAAAAAATTACAAATTCTGGTTTTCACAAATAGGAAATCTTTTTCGGAAACGACAAGTTTGATGCCTTCAAATCTTCAAATCAAACTTGGATTGTCGCAACAATACAAAGCTCTAAGGCCAATACGCTGCAATTTTAACCCAAAATACTGCAAATAAAGCTCAGATCTTTGAGTTGCCGTTGACCTCTTATACATGTGACAGTCAGAAAACTGTTTCTGTCACGGGCAAAATATAAAATTGAATATAATTTGTGTGTTGTGGCCATAAGTTTGTTTGACACCTTCCGCATCTGTGGCTCATTCCACACAGTTCATGTGCAGATGAGGCCCAAAGTTGCGGTTTATTAGGCAGGAAACCATCGTGCACAGATTCATGTGCAGCGTGTTGAAAAAAAGTAGGTCAAAAATGTAGAAAGTTCAGTCAGGGGTTGGCTAAAACTCCCCCAACAATGGCTGCAGCATTGTGTTTTCCATTTGTGTTTCCTGTTTCTCAGAAAGCTGTTGACAAAGAAAAAATTACATTGCTTGTTAACTGGTACAAGTGTTCAATTCACACTCAAAAAAAGTTTGAAAGGACTTTTACAGTTCTATGAATTGTGGTATAGAAGAATATAAAATAAACCAATAAATGTAAGTAGATGCATATTGTTGAGGTGACGCGTTAGCATTAATAGCGCATATCTATTGTCTGGACGGTCTACTCCCGACCACTAGGTGGCGGTAGTGAGCATCAAAGTTGCCTCGACCGGACCAAAAGAGAGCGAAGAAGTCGAGCGGCTCCGCAAAAGTTCCACGGAGTGGAGCCACACTGTGTCAAGACATGAAACATCCCCTCCGTGCGGAAAAGAAAAAAATCAATTCGCGGAATATTTGGTTCAGAAACGCGACACGTCCGTTTCACGTCAGCCGGACGTCGTTGTTAACGATCAGCGCTAACGTCGCCGTGGAAAGCCGTGGACAGCCTGTCAGCTAACCTGCTAGCAAGCGGTTGACAGGCCAGGGAACAACAAGTCACCATGGACGCATGGGTTCGCTTCAACTCCCAGAGCCAAGCCAAGGAGAGAGTGATCCGGTAAATTCAACACTTTTACGAGCGATCGCAGAGATAAATCAGGGGGTTTCACACTCATTTGCAACGGGGAACAAGTTGCAGATCAGACGGCTGTCAATTATTAACGCGTGCAGGCGGCTGTTGTGTGTTTACCCGTTAATCCCTGCACGATTTGGATTTGCGGAATGGAAACCGACGCACTTCCCAGTCTTAGAAGTTTAAATTCGGGTAAACTTTAAATCTACGTGTGCTAACTTGACCACGTGGTTTCCTGAACTTTGTCATCACAAACATGGACAGATGAATATGGGTCAGTCTGGTTGCGAGTTCCCGCCCCATAATACGATCCTTACAGGATAATGCATGGATTTATTCTCAATAAATTGTTGTTCCCCTTCAATACAGGTTTAAGCTTCTGCTTCAAGTAAAAACGTAATACTTGAAATGTTAATAATTTTCATTGTTGCACACATGATACCACTAGAGGTAACAGTGAGGATTCAGGGCTTTAGATGTTTTTGAAAGTAAATTCTCTGAAACACCGCCTTCCTTTTAACTACTTGAAAGTTCCACTGAAGACAATCCGAGCATGAGCGAATTTTTCCAACACACCGCAGAAATATTTCATGCACAGAAGGTATCTGCTGATATTTACAAAGAACTGGTTGATATAATCACTTGACACACACTTGAACGTCTGTCACTGTGTGTGTGTTTCCTGTCCCAGGGCGGCTCAGTATGCCTGCACTCTGCTGGGATACACTCTGCACAAAGGTGGCGCGTCGGCTGAACTTCTCAAAACAATCAGTCGGCTCGAGGCACACATGAGCCTGACCAGGAAGCGTAAGTGAACCAGCCTGTTGGAGCTGTTTGCCCACAAAAAAACAACCCAAAACCTACCGAGCTGACCTGTTTTTTCGCAGTGCTGCGTCTGGGAAACTCGGTGGAGGCGCTGGAGGCGGCGAAGAGGGCCATCCACCTGTCTGACGGCGTGCTGAGGCTCTGCATCACCATCAGCCACCTCAACAAGGCCATGTACTTCGCCTGTGACAACGTCCTGTGGGCCGGGAAGACGGGCCTCATCTCCGAACTGGACCAACACAAGTGGAGTCAGAAGTCTTTCAGGTTCGGGAGCTTCTCTCTGTTATCAATCGCACTCAGAGAATTGTGAGCTATCTTTCTAAGGTTTGCTTTGCTGTGGATTTGACACATCTTACAGCCCAGCTTTGCTTCAGTCTGACTCCCCCTGACCCACTGTGTTCCAGATCAGCTGGGTCCAGGTCACTGATTCTTAACCTGGGTTCCATGGAACCCCAGGGGTTCGGCGGAGGTCAAGATGCTCAAAAGTGATGCCTTTGATTCAAAGACATAGTTTTTTTTGTCATAAAAGCAGATTAATTTCAAGAATTCCAAAAAAAATGCTCTTTTTTGGAGGGAAATAAAACAAAAACTAGTTAAAACTTGACAATAATCAAAATATATATAGTAAGTTCGCATGATATCAGGTTTTGTTTAAAAAATCTGCATTTTTGAACCCCAGTACCACATAAATCCAACAGAAAAACTTCTCTAAATAGCGCATGAAAAAATAAACGACATATTTTATGGGTTGAAAAAAGTGCAATTAAATTTTATTAGCAATTTTTTTTTTTATTAAGAGTTCTGTGTTTTTTAAAGAAAATATTTATTTAACCCTTAAACGAAAAATCTGCATTTTTGGAGCCCACTGTATAGACCTATGTTTTGAATTATGGAAAAAAAACAACAAAAAAAAACCTTTTCATTTTTCCTATCAAGAAGGGTTGGGTGAATGTGCATATGAAACTGGTGGGGTCCAGTACCTCCAACAAGGTGAAGAAGCACTTGTCAAGGTAGATTAAGGCTGCCTTGAATATCTAGGCAGGGGGAAAAAAAACAGGTAATCTGTCTGTTAAAAGGGCAGGAATCAGCAGGAAGACCTGAGTTGAAAAGAAAACATCTCTTGATCTTTGATCTCCAGATCCTGCTGTCATTTTGTTTCTCAGGTGCCTGTTCTTCCCTCCGCAGGTATTACCTCTTTGCCCTCATCCTCAACCTGACCCGGGACGTGTACGAGCTGCACCTCCTCATGGAGAGCGAGGCGCGTCAAAGAGCGGCCAAATCGCCGTTGTCCCGTTACCCCGACGATGAACAGTCGTCCCCGGCTTCGGCCGCCGTCGTGGCGGCGTGGCTGCGCAGACGCCTCCACCTGCTGGGGACGGTGCTGTACAGCAACCCGCCTCTGCTGCTGGACCTGCTGAAGAACGGCTGCGACGTCTTCATCCCCCTCGACCGGCTGGGGATCTACCCCACAGGGAAGGGCTTCGTGGGGGCCTGCGGCCTGACCTCCTCTGTCCTGTCCATCTTCACCATGGTCCACCCCTGGCTCAAGCTCAAGCCCTGAACCCCGGAGGGCAACGTCTCTCAAGGTTACTTGTAGGTCATCAAAAGTGACACATGCGTGGACAGAGTGAGGGGTTTCGATGAACTCTGAACGTCCTGCATCTGTTAACTCAACTGCATGTCTGAACTAAATGCTTTGAATCCGGCGGAAGATCTAATCGGTCCAGGACGGAAGCGTCGCTGCAGGGAACCATCCAGCTCCGAACCGCAAGCCATCTGAGAATCCTTTTTGTTCCAGGCTCCTCAAAAGAAACACTGTAAACAATACAGAACCGCCGTGGCAAAGAAGGACAAAGAGACAAAAGATGTTCCTCGAACCCCATGGGTCTGTTACAGCTTTCTGTTTCTTAAGTGGCGGCTGAAAACTAGACGTCGCTGCACAAATGTCCAGAGAAGAGATATTTCTTTTGGTGGGGGTTGTGAGGAGAGAATCAGGGCGGCTGATTCCGACGGGAAAGACTGCATTTTGTGTTCACTAACAACTTTAGTTTTGACTTGACTTGGTTAAAAATTCATCACTGGCTTTTAAAAAACACCGTTTTTTTTTGTTTTTTTTTCCGGAAACTGTTTCACTGGTCCAGCTGGTTGTTACAAGACGTGACGTACGGACGATCAATTTGGGATTCAAAAATGAAAACTTTTGATTCCAGTGTTGAATTTTGACCCCAGAATGCAAGAGGGTGCAGTAGATCTCCAAGAAATAATTGATGATTTTAATGAAGGTACCTTTTACCTGATACATTTGAGAGGGTCATGCTTCTGGAAGCAAGGCTGATTTAAGTAGTTCAAGGGGAAAAAACTAAACACTAAACTGACAATCGCAGTCAGTGAGGGCTGACGGACGAGCAGCATCTCTGAAGTTCACATCGCTTTCTGTGCTCTCGTGGGAAGTGGGAGGTAAAAAGGGGATAAAACTTTATGATCAGAATGCAGATGTTTTAGCTGTTTTAAAAACAAAAAAAAGTGAAATAAAATGAATTCAACGTTTTAGCTGAGCGAAGAAGTTTGATTTCATTGAAGTGAAAACACTGCCCTCTAGTGGTCACTCTGGAATCTCAACCCCACAAATCAACTGGAAGGCTCCCACAGAAAGGACTTCAAATTGCAGGGATCTACAGGAGGGATTTCATGATTGATTTGTTTTCTTGGAAAAAAAATCAATTTGTGCAGTTTCAATTTATAAAGAAAAGTTCTATTAATTGGAAAAGACACCTGCATTCTTGCACTCCAGCATTTCTTTTTAAGGAAGATAGTGTGACACTTTTTGTGCTTTTCATCTGTGATTATTTGGCTCCAGAGTCAGGAGGGAAACTCAGGTTATGTAAGACGGGTGTTCTGATGAAGGGAACCAAGTATTGGGAGCAGGCAGAACGTCACCTGGACCTATTTAACAAAAGATTTCCATTGTTTCATGAATCCCGAGTTGCCCTGAAGTCATTATGTGATTCCTTTTTTGTGCCGACGGCTTCACTGCACCGAAAACTTAGCTGTTGACACAACTTCCTCCCTCCATAACTGACATAAACACTGAAAAATCAACAATAAAAAAAAGATTTAATATAAGGTTTCAAAGTAAAAACATAAAAAACAAAAGAAAAGACAAGGGCCCCTGTCTGACGTTCAGTCGTCGTCATGGGAACATTTACGCTGCTGGTGTTTCTGTCCGGGTGACATCCAAAGCGCACGGCTGCTCAGCAGACAGGAAGTCCTCAATAAGATTAGCCTCGACTGTGGAAACATCAGAATGACCGTCTGCAACGGCGTTCCAGGTCGGCGGTCGGGCAGCGGCGAGCCGACGCTTCTCACCTGAACTCCCGGTCACTCCTGCGTCTCCATGCTCTCGTCCTCTCCGTCTCCTCCCTCGTCCAACGCCTCGTCCTCCTCCTCCTTCCTCTCAGGGGGCTTCTCGTACGCCTTCTCCGAGGGAGTGACAATCACGCCGTCCCAGGTGGACATTTCCGTGGCCAGATCTGAGCCGGGAGGCCGGCGGTTAGCATAAGAGGGCGCGGAGGACGTGCACCATATTGGACAATCGGGACTCACAGCTGGCGTCTCCTTCAAGGCCGAGGATCTTCCTGTAGCCTCCGTGTGAAAGAACCCTCACAAGAGTCTGAGCTGTAAAACACACCATGTCCTGCGCACGCACGCGCACGCACGAACACACACACACGCACACACACATTAATCATCACTCCCAAGAGCGGATTTTTTTCCAGACAAACGGGTCGAATCCCCTGCCGCAGTGTACCTGCTGCTCCAGGGTCATGACGGTGTGGACCCGGAAGTTTCCGCTCTCGCAGGGGTCCGTGATGCCCACCGAGCCGGGCAGGAAGAGACCGGCGGCCAACATCTGCAGGCAGCGCCTTCACGACCGCGGCAGACATGAGATCGAAACGGGAAACTTGAAACGACAGGATTCTTACGGAAACACTTAATTAAAAAAAAATAGTCCTGAACCAGAGGAGAGACCAGGGCGGCCTCGACGCCATTTTTTAAGATTTATTTGGACGTGAAGAGCCCACCTGTAGGCCACGTTGAGGGACAGAGGCTGCCTGGATGGGTTGTTCATCACGGCAGAGTGACCCTGAAAAACACACACACTTCATCCAAGTATCTATTAAACATGGCTGGTAGAGAAGTGTGTGTTATCTTACAAGCAAGTCCAGGATCCAAGGAGTGAGAGGCTCGAATCCGGGGAAGCGCAGCCTCAAGTCCTTCAGCAGGCGGATCAGCACTTTGACTCTGGGGGAAACAAAAATACATGACTGAGGGTGAACGCTATCCAAACCAACGCAACGTCAGGATCGGGTTGAAAAACAGCAGCAGAAAAGAAGAAAAAAGCCAGGAGGAAAAATCCCTCACGTGGATTGAGAGGCGTTCTCCTCGAACCAGCGGGCGTGGCGGATGGCGGCCAGCGCGCTCTGCAGAACCTTGATGTCCACTGAAAACACACGCCGTCACAGCAGTCACAAAGAGTGAGCTCTGTGTTGAGTGTGTGTGCGTGCATGTGTGTGTCTTACGGTGAAGCTCCGGGTCCAGCTTGCGCAGATTTGGGGGGACAGTGGTGATGAGGATCTTGACGGTGGCGTCGGCCGAGCTGATCTCGAAGCCCGTCTCGTTGGTCAACATGGACAGGACTGATGCGGAACACACACACACAGTTACACGCGCGCGCACGCACGCACGCACGCACGCACACACACGCCCACACACACACACACACACACACGCACACACACACAATTTCCCTCCAGTTTGCTGAGCTGGAGGAAAACTCACAAAGATTTGGTGCACCATCTCTGTCATTTACTCTGATTGGTTGTACGTTCAGCCAGGTGTTTCCCCAGCGGTGTGTGTGTGTGTGTGTGTGTGTGTGTTACCTTCAGTTGGATCCTGTGTGCGAAGAGTCTCCACCACCTTGTTGCCGAGAGCAGCGACGGCCTCCACTGGGGATCAGAGTGCAGGTGAAGGTTCAACGGTTAAAAAACAATCGTCATGATAATTAACTGCAATCCATGTGAACATATGTGGTGTGTGTGTGTGTGTGTGTGTGTGTGTGTGTGTGTGTGTGTGTGTGTGTGTGTGTGATAAAATCCCTTCCTGCGATCAGCAGACTGTCACTTCACACTCACGTGTTGGAAGGATCTTTAGGATGACCACCAGGTCAGCCACGTTGTGTCCAGTCGTCATGGTGCCCTTCTTGTAGGAGCCCACCTGACGCACCTCTTCGATTTGCTGGGAAGAGGCGGGCGCACACACGTTTTTTTATTTTTATAATCTTTCCATCATTTCATCTTATGGAAAAGTCCATATTTCCCATTTTTAAATTTTTTTTCGCAGCCAAGTGACATAAAATGTCATAAAATTCTTAAAATGTATGCGTTTCTCTTTCATTTTAAAACATTCACTGGAGTCTCGTATCGACTCCACTGGCTCAGTCGACCCACCGCCGGCGGCTCCAATTTGTCAGAAACTCACCACTTCAAAGTTGCCGGGGGCGACGATGAGGTTGTCGATCACATTATTGATCTTGGTGACGAGGGACAGGATGGACGACTGAGCACGGGGAGAGGGAACATAAACAAGGGCATAAAACAAATGATGACGAGCCAAAGCAGAGGTGTGTGTGTGTGTGTGTGTTTCGACCTGTTCTGCCGGCGTGGGGCTCAAGTCCTGGTTCCTCTTCAGCAGACATTCACTGAACGCCGTCTCGTCCGGGGCAGGTTTCACCCTGGGGAACGCCATCTCACACTGAGGGAACGACAACAGCGTGAGGTCTTCAGAAGGAAGCACTGCAGGAATAATGTAACTTGCTAATGCACATTAAAAGAAAAAAAAAGCCATAATTATCCCCTCATAAGGTTGTAGTGCTGAGAATAATCATATATTGAGATATAAATTGTTGAGCAAATTAAAAAATGCAGAATCCTACGGGGGCATTTGAGGTGTCACATTCAGAAAAACTCAACGTACTCACCACATAAAAGTCAAAAGGAATGTGTGGAACAAAGGGACGGTACCTAAAACAAACAAAACGACAATAAAATGACAACTTTGTTCATTTGGAGAGGAATAGGATATGGTCTGTTTTGTGAGATTTCGGATGAATTGATCTAATTACTATTATTAATTTCATTGATATGAAGCAAAAGAAAGTACCAGAAAATGGGGTGAGGTGAAAATGGGCCTGCACAAAGAATTTACTTGGCGAATCTTAATTTCTTGCAATGTTGATAAAAAGCAGGGAATAGATGATACTTTTGAAATGGTGCACATATTATGGTTAATTTGTTGTCACTCACGATCACCTTAATCCATGTGTTCTCAATCTTGACACACTGATTGCTGTAAATACTGACTATTCTTTAAAACGTTTTATTTTAATTGCCGCTCACAAACCCCCTCTATGTCAGTCTGTGTTTTTGAGCCAGTGCTTGACGATAGCCAAGATTTTTGGTTTGTTCACCTGCAAAAACTGGACGCTGCCTTTGTCTATTTTTGCGTGAATATATGTTCTAAGTGACTCTAGTCCTGATACATTTAATATACAAGCATGAATAATTCACTTGAGAATCCCCACTAAAGCACAAAGTAGTCAATACATTTGATCCGTTGACATTTGATAAGTGGGTCACAACCCAAAGTCTTGATGGTGCGTTCAAGGGGGCGTTGATGTAGCAGGTGGAAGTGGGACAACTCACCCCTGGACTAATCCTCCACGGGACCCGAAGCGGCCTCCACGACCCCTGCCGCGGTCCCCTCTGGATACACAAACACGGGAAACATGTCAGAAACCCCCGCATACAACCGCTGTTCGATGTGAACCGTCCACACCCTCGCAGTTTTCGGATTTCTGACGCTTCTTTAACCCTGTCAGCTGCTTTTCGTGAAGCCCGCGAACGCATCAACACTCATCCATTCATCCGGCTAGCCTTGCAGCTAGCTGCCTAGCGTGGAAACGCCAGCATACACAAACCCGGCAGTTTTTTTTCTGGAACGAGTTTATTATTTCTTCCAAAGAGTAATATTCGTCATTATTACGCTAGAAAAAAGATTTTGAACAAAACACGAATTAGCTTTCAACCTCACTGGTTAATTACACAATGGCCACAGCGAGCTTCAACCATCCATCGGTCTGTGAGGCACTGCGAGCTGAACGGGCAACGACCACCACATTTAGCTGAAAAGCTAATATTGAAATAAACATGTTCAATATGACATACAGACTACAACAAATCTATTTACCTCATTGCGTACGACGTTTTGATGCCTGTTCTCGGAAATAAAGGACAACTGTGTTCACGGTCTCTCGCTGGAGCGATTGTGACTTCTTCTTCTTCCTCCTTTACTGACGAGTGACAACCAGCGTGGAGGCTCATTGTCGCGTCCTAGCGCACACCGGTGGAAACGGCTTATTTGATGGATCATGAAGAAACACCGTTAGAAGTGCAGAACTTATTCAGGAACATCCTTGCAATAAGTCAGGCATTTAATTTTTGGGGGGGTTTTGTGCTTTGTTCTCAACTTCTTGCATAAGGCATTTTATTTTCTCATGAATTTGAAAACGATATTGAACCCAAACCGCGTGTGTGTGTGTGTGTGTGTGCGAGTAACATTACGAGAGTGTGGATTCTGACACATACAGTGCATCATTCCAACAATAAAAATAGAAAATTGTGTACCCTTCTTTTTGATAGAAATAAGAACAAAGGTGATACAAGGTGACTCAACACAAATGCGTAATATCTATGCAAATTAAACTAATCCCTTGTCTTGCCAAGGTAAACACACCAGTCCTACAAAAGGCCGAATCTCATTACGCATGAATCACAGAATTAGTAAGATAGAAAAAAAAGGTATGGTTAATTTCCAGTCCAGCCTCTTTCCCCTCCCCATCTTTCGCCCGCATGAATAAAACCCTCCACGTTGAAGATGATCCATTGGATCCACTCAAGTCTTCAGGAACATCCCAGCAGTTGGAGCTTCGCCGGACCGACGCAGACTGACCTTCTCCATCATGTTCCAACTGAGACTGCTGGGTTTCATCGTCATGGGCTTCTCAGGTGGGAAACATCCGTGTCGCAGGGGCACGTGGAAATATCGAAGCGGGGCAGGGATTTTTACATCTGGTTGATTCTGAAGCTAAAAGTGTCCGTTTGGCATACTCGGTGAACATTTCCATCCAAAAACAATCTCTTCTGTGTAAAATCTGAGCACACAGGGGAAAATGACTGACCAAATGTTTTTTTTTTCTTTTCCGTTTTAATTTTTTCAAACAAATAGCCTACAAACGCCCTGACATTATTCATAATATCAGTCTTTGACTTCACTGTGACACTCCTGTCTGCTCAGAAGCTCAGGATTCCGATCTTCAAGATGAACCGATGCCGGAATTTCTTTGCTGATTGAAATTATTTCAGGCATTAACACAGGAATTGTTTTGCGACTTTAAATAACCTTGATGTTCAAAATATTCCATGTTTTGTTTGTTTTTTTAACCTGCAGCCTTGCAGGTCACGTCAAGTTTGATTGACGCAGATGCGAGCAATTTCTGTTCGATACTCCGGTTCCCGTTCAAACCTCAAATTTTATTGATTAAATCTGTACGTGCAGGACTCCTCTCAGCCCGAGCTTCTCCCAGGCCTGCGCTCCTCTTCAGGAAGCAGCCTGTACCCGTTCGGGCCTACGTCCTCCCAATCCGAATCACCAACAAAGTCTTCACCGACGCGTTGTCCGACCCGACATCCGAAGAGTTCCACACCTTGTCTGAGGACATCAGGCATTTGGTAAATCAGAGCGACACCAGCCACCGTTGAGGACATTTAAACCTTCATCTGGGAGGTGCAGTTTAACTTCAATGAACCGAGGAAGCTTTGGGTTTCGTGAGATTTTCATGATTTTTATACTTCAATCATGAAGCAAAGTGAAAATGAGCCATGTATATATATTTTTTTAAATAAAGAGTCATTCCTTAATGCTGCTTCTAAATGTGAGCTGCAGCCCGGTGGTGAGTACATGCTGTTTTGTCTGCAGCTGAAGGGGATTTTCGCCTGCTCTGACCATCCAGTTTGTCCGACAAACTACATCTACGAAGGCGTTGCGGAAATAAGCTTCAGGTAAGGTGGATCCATCAGCGTGAAAGGGAAGGGATATTTGAAATCATTCCCTCACAAGGTCTTTCCTCTTTCTTTCACAGCCCGGGATCGGTGATTGCATGGTCGATGATCCTCTTCAGTTCCTATGATGTCAACAGATTTATCATCAATATTTACTTTCAAGCCAATGCGAGGCTTGTTAAAGAAAATCCCCTTCAGATTGATCTGGATTTCACCACAGGTAGGACCTTGTGTTTTACACAGCCGTTTGGATATTTTCATGTGACAACATTATTTTTTGACCTTTTTGTCTCCACTGGACTGATCAGAGTGTATTATTGTTTCTTTTGTCCAGATTCCAATGTGATAAAAGTTGATCCTCCCAAGGCTACAACTACCATTGCTACTACGACAGCAATTACACCAACCTCAAAACTCACAGACCCCACATCCACAGCAGCTAAGTCGGCTCCTTTGGCTGGAACCACAGCCACAAAAACACAGAGAACGACTGCTCGACCAACAACAGTTACACCTCCTACAACATCTATGACAACAACTGAAAAAACACCTCAAACGACTGCTACACCTACAACATCTACACCTCCTCCAACATCTATTACAACAATTACAAAAACACCTCAAACGACTGCTACACCTAGAACATCTGCACTGTCGACAGCTATGACAACGACACCACCTCCAACACTGATGACAACAATTGAAGAAACACCTCAAACGACTGCTACACCAACGACGACAACAACCACGACTCCTAAAACAGCCCGAACGACTACAACGATCACAAAAACGGCAAATTCATTACCCACAGCAGTCAAAGTCAGCAGAACGACAACTTCCCCCAAAACAGCTGCAAAATTTACCGCGACGACAACGACGAAGTCAAACAAAATGTCTCACAAAATCCCAACTACGGCGTTGTCAACCAAGGGCGGTACACAAACTACAACCATGACAACGACAGCATCCACGACAACATCTACAACCACAGAAACGACATCGGCTGCAAAGCCAGGGACTCCTTCCGCAAGAAAAACAACAAGGAAACACAGACCCACAACCGCACAAACGCCGTCTCCGACCACCAGCGCCGGCGGTACGCATCGACACGACGCGCAAACGACACGGAGCCAGAGCTCCGGCGGCGGCGGCGACGGAGTGCCCGGTTGGGGCATTGCCCTGCTGGTGTTGGCCTCCGCCATCTTGCTTCTGCTCATCATCATCTTCATCATGTTGGTGAGTTGACCAGCATCCTTTCGTCGACTGTCAGTCCTTTTCCTTTTTAAAGCGAACAACGGTGTGGAGAACATCAATTGAAATCTGATTTTCTTTTTAAATGGACCGAGAAAATCTCAAAATGTAAATGTTTTGTTTCGTTTTTAGTTTCGTTTATTTATTTGAAGGACAACGTGCAGTTACATTAAAAAGATGGTTGCACCAGATTTAGCACCATGCTACTTTCCATCTGTAGTCCTTAACAATAAAACAATTTACATACATAATTAAATACAATTAAAAATGTGTAAATGACATATTTAAAATACAGTTCAAAAAGGTGCAAACTACCAATACCAAGTGCAATACTTAGATTACAATCTAATATTCACCGGCGACATGTGCAGTGCATTACAGTTTTCAAACTGAAATCTGAAAATGTGAAAGCGTCACTGGAATTACAAGTTTTAACTAGTATTTACTCCGTGGTATCACGACCCGGCAGTACTGCGGGTTCTTACTGGCTTCCCAACGAGTCTGATACGAAAAGGAAAAGGTAAAGACTCGGAAAGTCTTTTCTTCACTGATTTATTCATCATATCTGAAGTACTTTTGCAATCAGAAGATTGTGATGGATCACCAGCTCACCTGGTTGATCCAGCTCACCAAAATCACCAAAACTATCATCCATTTTTACTGCGGCTCAGTTGAATCAGTGTGTTTCCTTTGACCTTCCAGCTGATCCGATGGTGCTGCAAGAAGAGCGATTCCACCGGCGGCTCAGAAGATCAGTATTTCAAGGAGAAGACAAGTCCGCTCCCGGAGGCCCAGCAGAAACAACCATCGGCTCCCGTGGTCATCGTAAGCACCGGAACCCCCCGGTCATTACCTGGGAAAATCTGTCCTTTTTTGTCTGACTTTCCTCCTATTTTGTTCTCATTTCTGTCACCTTTGTCCAAAGGGGGAGCCGCCCAGCAACAGGTCCGGCTTTTATGCAGTGAATCCTTGAGTGTCTCGAAAAAAAGGAGCCATTCAGGTATTTTGGATGTTATTGTTGAAAAAAATAAACACTTACTGATCAATTACTTCAAAAAAACATTACTAATACACGCTTTATCGTTTTGAATTTCATTGACATGTTTTCAATGAAATGAATGAATGTTTGGTTTGGAGAAAAACACCAGTGTCTTTGAATATATTTTAGAGAATACAATTGTCTAATTTAACCTTTACTGCTTGCTGATATTTAAACTTTTGCTAAAATTGCCAATGTATTTATTTCTCAGATGACTAAAGTTATCCTTTTATATTTAACTTCATGAATAATAACATACCCAACGATGTGCTTCTTCCCCAGCCAGGCGGCGAGAGAACATCCATCGACGTGAATCCAAACAAAAGTGGAGATTATTTATCATGATATCTTTACTCTTCCATGTTTTGCTGTGGGAAAGAGAAATCAAGGTTAATTAAAATAAATGTAAATAAATGTGAATGGGAGCTGGCGACAGGAGGCTGGTGCCGTGTGATTCCTGAATCCTCCTGAGCAACGCTTCAAGACGTTCGATACGTTCGCCTGAATTGTCCTTGTAATTAACAATGTTTTAAATATCTGAAATATTTATTAAACATGTGAATGAGAAGATTTTTGCCTGTTTGGTTTCATTTAATGTGTGAATTGTTTTGAACGATTAAAAGACAAAAAAATAAGGGGGGAAGGAATGGATGATGAACCTTAAAAACAAAATATAAAAACATGAATCCATCAGACAACTTGACTCGCTTTTTCAAACGGGAGCGTTGGATTATCCCATACCACCAATAACTTTCCTGATTCTAACCAAGTTTGTCATTGAGGGTGTTTCAATGTGCCTTTTTGTTTTGAAACGTCGCCCACTGAGCACATCAAAATAACATTTCTGCTGAAAGAAATCATCATAAAACACAAAATATTATCCATCTGTGTGTGCCGACAAGGCCCGGCTCACTGTATTCCGCACATTCTTTTCCAGTTCATTTCTTTCCAAATGATTAAACGAAAGATTACCTAGGTTTCCCACTGAGACAACTAGAAACCTCATACTCTTGTTTGTCATGTGTCTCCCGGTTGGATGATCAGCACGGCTCAGTCCTTCTCAGGCTTCAGTTTATGTTACGTTGATGACTTTTGTCGGCCTGGCGAAGCTAAACATCACCGGAAGATATTCCACGCCTGGGAAAGAGAGAAGTTATGGGAGGCCGGACGTGAAAAAACGTGGAGAGACAACAAAGATATTCGTCCACGCTCTCAGCGAGTTCTGTTGGATCTTGTGTTCCTTTGGAGCCAATGTTTTCATTAAATATGGGGTCTGAGAAGGTAAAGACAAATGGACGCTGACGAGGCCGGGACGCACCGCGCCTTTTTGAATTTGTCTTTTTGACACTAAAAGCAGCCACTGAGGAAGACGGTTTCTGACACCTTCATGTTTGATGAGTGAATTTCTCCACAGGCTTGTATGGATTTCCTGCTCAGTGACTTGTGGCTGCTTTTTAATCAATAAATAGTTTTTTTTTTTTTTTTTATTTCTGCTGATTTATAACACAATAAGAAATCCTTCCCATCTGGGTTTACGGCTTGTATTTTGTTGTGTCAGTTATTCCTTGATCTCGTTGATTTCCCCCGCCAGTGATTCAAGATTTTGTGCAGACACGATATGATTTTAAGATAAGATAAGATAAGATAATACTTTATTGATCCCCACAGGGAAAATTCGGAGGTTGCAGCAGCAACATTAGAGAAAGGAAAAAAAAACAGGAAAGATAAATACACACATATGACAGATGCACATAAGTCACCATACATTCCACACACACGTATACATACACTTTTACACACATACCCATACCTACATAAGTATATATATACACATATACACAATATACATATACACATATATACACACACATTTACACATAGATAGCACAAAATAACATGAGCAGAAATAAATAGATTGAAAGAACTAAAGTGACCCGTGCTAGCTGTGGGCAGCACACGTGTGAGTGGGTGACGGAGTGATGGGGTGGCGGCAGCACAGATGCTCCCCAGGCAGTCAGAGTTGTGTCCCGTCCAGACTGCTGTTATCCAGTCTGATGGCCGTGGGCACAAAGGAGCGTCCGAAGCGTTCAGGGGTGGGATGAAGCCGCTGGCTGAACGAGGGCAGGGGGTGGGAAGGATTGTCCAGGATAGCTCCCAGTTTGTCCTTCACCCTCCGCACAGCCACCGACTCAAGATGGTGGAGGTTGAGTCCCACCACTGAGCGAGCTTTCCTCGCAAGCTTGTTGAGCCTGTTGACCTCAGCAGTCCTGGCACCGCCCCACCAGCACACTATAGCAAAGAAGAGTGCGCTGGCTACCATAGACTGGTAGAAGGTCTTAAGGAGCTGCAGACACCAAACCACCTCAGTCTCCTCAGGAAGAACATCCTGCTCTGAGCCTTCCTGTATAGGGCATCCGTGTTGTGTGTCAAGTCCAGTTTATTGTTAATATGGACCCCAAGGTACTTGTAGGAGTCCACGATCTCCACCTCTTCACCCAGAATGGTGATTGGTGGAGGTCCCCTCCTATTCCTCCTAAAGTCCACTACCACCTCCTTAGTCTTAGAGATGTTGAGTCGGAGGTGATTTTGGTTGCTTTGCAGTGAGAGCTCCCAGCCAGGAGTATGTACAGGATTATAAATGTTATACACATAGTGTAAAGACATGATATATACAGTTTGGTATTAATAGTTCATACAAGTGGACATGGTATATACATATAGCAGCAGCATGGCGTGAAGGGTGACATGAATATGAGTGGTTTAAAGTGCGGCTTACTGCAAGGAGGAGGTGTTGGCTGTGAGATCCTCGGCTGGGTGTGAGATTGTCTCTGTGGGAGTGGAGGATGGAGTGATTGTCAGCAGGGGGGCCATTGTGTCAGCAGGGCAGAAGCTGTTTTTCAGCCAGACGTGCGGGTTTCGGTCGTCCTGTATCGTTTTCCTGATGGAAGCGGCACAAACGGGCTATTGCTGGGAGCTGTGGTGTGAGGTGTTGGCGGCTCAGGTCAGGTCGGATGAGACGTGGATGCCCAGGAACCTGGAGCTGGATGCCCAGGGACTATTCTCCTGGACCTTCGGTGATCCACAACCATCTCCCTGGTCTTGCTTTGAATCTGCAAACTTGATGATGGCGTTGTTTGTGCGGCGAAAGGCAAGACAGCCGTGTTGGTAGAGGGTCAAGAGGACCGGGCCGAGTACGCAGCCCTGCTGCGTGCCGGTGTTCAGGATCCGAGGGGAAGATGTGGAGTTCCCCATCGAGGATCCTCTCGAAGCTCTTCGTGATCGCTGGTGTTCAGGCGACAGGGGGTTGATCGTTGAGGAAGGTGACGCGACTGATCTTTTCGGCACAGGGACAATTGAGGATTTGAGGCAGACCGGGACCGTGGAAATTTGCATGGACGGATTGAAAATATCCAGAAAGAAAGATGATTAAATGACACCAAACATTTGCTGATGGTTACAATTGTAAGCGGCATTGATATATTTTGATCAATTTTCCTCAGCTAATTTCATGGTGGGTGGTTTGTTTTTGCAGTTTACGCAGGGCCCTTTTCTCATTGCGATAAAATGATTTTGGACAAAGAAAGGTTTAAAGTGAAGTCAATAAATACTGGGATTTATTGTGGCATGTATTGGAATTATGTTTGGTGCTGCATGTTCTGCGCCGAAAAATACTCGGATATTTATCAAGCGGGACAAATAAAACGCGCCTAATTTCATCGGAAGTCATTCATCGGTGTTTGACAGCAAGGTATTGCATGACTTTCCAAAGGAATCCGATATACAAACACATACTTGTAATGTGAAGTCGCACACCTTGTATACAAACCATTGTTGGGAGTGTTTTATACTCACACGTAAAGCATCAGTTAATCAGAGCTGTTGAGATTAATGCTGCGCAGAAGGGCGTCGGGGAAAAGGTGTGGACGCAGGGCTGGGTGTAACCAAACACAGCGCTTGTTTCACACCCACAGGTGGGTGACACAGCCTCTACTGCCCATCAACCCCAAGACCCCTCGCCAATGGCTAGTTTTTGGTTAACGGGTCCAGTTTGTCCGGCACTCAAACTCAAAACATGCACTTTATGAGCATTTCAAAGCCAATAAATCAGAGCCAAATTCAGTTTTTGAATGGAATTTCTATTATGAGAGTCTATTCATTTTCCCCCATTTAAACATTCACTTGAATTTCCTTATAACATTGTTATTTCAGATATGTATCATATTCATCATTATTATTACCATTTCGTATGATTTTGTTTTCTCGGTAGACAGATTTTGTGGAAACAGTCACCAGAGGTCCGCACAGCCCTCACGCACTCGGGGAGCAAGGACGCGTAAGTGCGCCTGCTCTTCACTGACTTCACACTGAGTTGACAACGACGATGAATATCGAGACACTTTTTGTCCTCCTTTCTTCAGCGAGGAGGCTGCAGGACCACCAGACTGAAGAACGGCTTCCTCCCCACAGCAGCGAGACTGCTAAACCGTGGACGGACTGCTCAGCAGAAAACCAGACTAACTTATATTTTTACCTCACGCAAATTTTGCACAAACCAGACTCTACACTTTTACCTGATAAACTTGCCTTGTAGGTACAAAGCACCTTCATTAACCTGCTCATTCTGTATTTTCTCCCGAAAATTGTTCACAAAGTCTTTCAGTTGCAATCTTATTTTTTATTACATTTTATTTATTATTCGTCTACTGTGCGTGTGTTACACGCATCTATTGCGCCATTTCCGTATCGCTGCGACTTGCTGTCTACCAGGCCTCTTGACACTGATTTTGTTCCTTTCTGCCAGAGCGGACGAACAATAAAAACCCTTGAATCCTTGAATCCTATATTTTTGTTTTGAAGATTTTGTGGAAAGTATTTACCGACTAAATAAGGGCTCCACACAGACTTAATTGTACTTGAATTGTGGCCGTCCCGGATGGTGCGCCGCTCCGTTGTCACGGAGACAGATCGGCTCTTTTGCTTTTGGATGGCTGGATTGGTGAAGACGCAACCCCTGCAAGAGGTTCAAGACTTCCGAGGCTGACCTTTGACCTCTTCCACAACAATGATACTAGAAGGCGTAACAATGTCGACGCTGACGTAAAGATGCCTTTTTTGTTTTGTAAACTCGGGCGGGGCAGGTGGAGGACTTTACCTGTTGAATCATACATGAAGTGTCAAATCTAACTTTCATTTATCAGGATTTCAATTAAACAATCATTTTGAATGGCGTTTAATGCAGTTCTGATGAGGGTGACACGAGGGAGTGTCCACATTCAGTGAGGATATTTCAGATAAAGCCGTAAGGGAGGGAGTCTCCGCAGGCCGCTGACAGCGTAGCGTGACGATGGCGAGAAACGCGCTATCGTTACGCAACGCAATGCAAATAGGAAGTGATCAGGCACGGTTGATCTCCCACCTGTGATGCTGCTCGGTTCCTCGGAGATTTGGAAAACCAGATACTCGCCTCGGGTGACTGCGACCAGATCATGAGCGCCGGAGGCTTGAACACACCTTCGAGCAGCCAGCACGATGTCCGCGGATCTACTCTACGCCTGATGAGACATGAGACAATACAAAGACTAGCAAGAAGTGAGCAAAACACGCGGGGAGAATTAACGACCCGAAAAATGCCATGAAATTGAACTGGAAATTTGCAACGAAATCAAAGTAAAATTGTGACATTTTCAAAAGAATGATTGAGAAATGAAAAGAAGAAAAAAAAAGTCGCTAAAATGTTCTTAATCATGAAATAATCATGAAAATGAACGATGGAAAAAAAAATAAACAGATGGAAAGCGACCTTCAAAGAATCAAGCACAAACAGGAAACCAGATTTCTTTCTCAAAAATCGGGAACCAAACTTTGATTGAAGAGAAAAAAAATTAGGATTTTAGAATTGTTGAAATTAAATATTTGAAGGCATTCTTCATCTAACATCTGCAGCGCGTCCACTGTGAGACTGCTGCTCTCTGCTGCCACCTGCCGGCGGCCGCAGGTGAAGCAGGCGCTCCAGCAGAGACAGAAACACACTAACCCAAAACATCACTCTTTGTCCACCATCTTCCAGGAAACAGTTAAACGCACACAAACATACTCTTCCCCATTTCCAACATACCAGTCAATCATTCACGCCAAACACACCGTGAGACACATTTCCAACAGTGACCAAAAGGAGCCGTCCAGGAGTCCAACCATTTATTTTTGTCACAACAATACACAGTACCTTTCAGGAAAAGCGGTGCGTCATGCTCCCTGGCTCGAGATAAAACCCTACTGGCAAAAGAAAAGGATGAAAAGGGATAAACTTGCTTTTGAGCATGAATTAATGTCATATGCACGAGTGTCAATATGCAGACGACTGTGCAAAGGATGCAACAAAGAGACGGTCGTTGGACCGGACATTTTCGATGCCAGTACACAAAATACAGTAAGCTACAAAATTAAATATATTACTCTTCATTCTTTTCAGTGGGAAGCATAGTCATTTTTTGTGCAATATTATTGCGAAATATTAAAGTGCTCACATAACAGACAGGTACAGGGGGAATAAACTGCAAAGGAGGTTAACAAAGAGTATGAATAAATGGGCCTGAATACAGTTGATTGCTTTTTTAATCCATTGTGCAAAACACAAGATCCTGACAGAGTTAATTTTCTCACATGAACAAGGAAACAACGTGTGCATTTCTGTCTCTTCCTATTTGCAAACACGCAATATTTGGTGCAGGAAGACGACAAGTGTCCAGCCTGGATTGTCTTGTGGGAGAAAAGAAATCAACATTTCCAGAAGATGAATGTGTGTTTATGTGTGTTAAGTTGGATACGAGTCGGAGGAAAAAGAGAATTCTGCTTGGGGGCAACAGAACAACACACATGATAATTCATTCATGTGAATGTTTTCAGATGTGTTAGCGCAGACTACTGAAGATCTACACGGAAAGAAATGCCGCAAAAGAAAAAGCAACACAATCCCGATGTCTGTCTTAAATTTTATACACACGTAACTGCCTCTTGGATTATAAATATCATCAGCAATTTAACTATTTACTTTATTTTAAAATTAGCATCTCCTTCTCTACTGTAATACTCATCTTGAAGTGGCTCTAAAAGAAATGGCATTTTTTTTACGCTCTTCGATTTCATTACGCTAAATGCTACACACTATCTGTAAAGTGAGTACACATGTTTCATACATTCGGTGTGTGTGTGTGTGTGTGTGTGTGTGGTGTGTGTGTGTGTGTGTGTGTGAGAGAGAGAGAGTGTGTGTTCAGGGCAGCGCGGCTGCAGCTTCTATGGGCTCCACCTGGGGCTCGGTGGGTGGGGTGGACAGCTCCTCCACCTGGTCCGAGTCTGGTTCAGTCACAACCACGGCCACCTGCAAATTCACACACACACACACACACACACACACACACACACACACACACACACACACACACACACACACACACAAACTCCTACTATAACTTTTTTATTTTTACTTTACTGAAGTAAATATTATCCTGAATGTGCACAGGATAGTTATTTTTTTATCCAGTTTTACACAGTTGTGGGTGGTTGTGGACAGTCATTCAAGCCTTGCATTACAATGTAAACAAGTGGAATAATACTTAGCCTGTTGTGAGTGTCAGCTAACGTTAGCTTGGAGACATTGCTGTCACTTCTTTCCTATTATTCTCAACTATTTATTTGAACCATGGGAAAAAAGAAAACAGCTAAACTAACTATATTATGGACATTTGAGCTGGAACATTTTATATCACCACCAAAGCTTGAAAACAAGCTAACATTCATTCACAGCTCGTTTATGCTATGTGCTAAATATTAGAAGGTAAGTGACGTGATGCTCTGTCTTTTTGGTCAAGTTATGTTGACTGGGGGTGTTTAAAAAGAATTACGATTATTATGATCTTTATTATTATTATTGCCATGGATATGAGTATAACCACAATTCATTTCTAGAGTCCTTTTTACTGTAAGTGATACATTCCTTGCACGTTGCAACAACAAACACCCTTCGGTCTGTCATCATCATTAGTTAATGAATGTCAGGTAATGCTTCCTAGCTATCCTTGCGATGTACTTATTTATTTTTAGTATTGTGAATGCTCCCTTTTTATTGAAATGTTGGTGATGCCATCGAAACAATATACAACGACGAAAAAGAAATACTTTTTTCTTCAATTTTATATCTTGAGCAAAAAGCCCCAAAACAAACTGTTAGCAACTGAACCTAGCCACAAGCTGGTATTCAGCAGCTAGCTGCCATGACATTTCAATTGTCCATTTTTACAGTATTATAAATTAGATTTTTTATTTAAAGTGAATGATCAATAGTATGACAGAATTATATTATCCTTTATCTATGACTGATTAATACTCAATCACTTTACAAAGCAACAGCCAGCAAACTTATTGAAATTCTGTGAAAGTGGGCCGTCGATAGCGAGCTAACATTACCAGCTAGCTGCCGCTAGCCGTTGAGTATTTTTTTGAAAACTTTGTCCTCGGGCTGTATCTTAAGAACACGCCAAAATAATTAACACCAAAACCCATTCGGGTTTCAATGACTTAAAAGAAATGCAAGGTAAAAGTTGTGTATTTAACCTATTACAAGTTTATATTTTCATTTTTCAAGTGGGTGGGGGGGGTCAGAAAACCAGTCTGGTCATGCTTATGTTACCTGAGAAACACTTGGTGCAGCTGCTGCTGCTGGAGAAACATGGACGGCCTGCACAGCCGGAACCGGCGGAGGACGAGTCTGTGGGTAGACGGGCCTTTGGCTGGGAGCCTGCACACACACACACACACACACACACACACACACACACACACACACACACACACGGTAGAAATGTCACTTTTTCGTAGATACTGACCAAACCCATACTGAAAATAGATTTGCAGATTTGCAGTTTCAGCCAAGTTCCACATGTACTGAAATAGGATACAGTGGCTGAAAACATGCAGAACATTCAAGGTGAGTCATTGAGTCGTCCTCCCCGTCCTGCTCAGATATCAGAGGGCGCCCGCGCTCACCTGGGTCGGTCTTGCGGCGAGGACGCTGAGGCCGAACAGTATGGCGGTGGTGCAGATGAGCAGCTCGAGCACCAGGAAGATCACCAGCGTGGCCAAGATCCCATCAATCAACAGCTGATCACAGAAACCCAACGGCAAACACGGTCAGAAAACGAGCCTGCGTTTGAATTTCTCATCACCTTGATCAACAATAAATAGATAAAATCCATTGTATCAGTTGAATATTTTCTACGTGCTGTGTCAGGGGTCTCAAACTGCCAGCCAGGGGGCCCCCATCCTCCGCCGTCTGGCTGGCGACGTAATCACATATTTCGCATCATTTTTGTTTCATACCAATAAAAAGCTATCAGTTAAAATTTAAAATAAAAGCGAAATTGTGGGAGGAAAATGTCATGACAATTGAAAAGAAAAGGAGTGAAAAGTAGCAGCTACAGGCACAGCCACGTATAGTCAGAGTTGAATTTTTGGTTGTAATGGACTTTTCCTCTGTTTAGCGTTCATCTCATTTATGGCTTGAATGAAGCGGCTTTTCTCTGTGACAAACGGGGGTTTGAGAGCCCTGCTCTACATGCACGCCACAGTGTGACAGCGTCGGTGAGAAAGAGGGGAAGCTATCCGCCAGTCACTTACTTTACACCTTTGCTCGATCGTCCAGGTGCATTTCCTGAAACAATGTTGCTGCAGTGGACAGTAAAGACAGAGAATCATGGATGTGCTGCTTCAGCAAAGAAAGCGCCAGCTTTGAATACGTTCAGGTGATTTAAATTCAGTGAAAAGTGCAATCATAAGTCAGTGATGATGCCGTTAACTTCTCTTAATATCTGTTCTTTCAGGAATGCAAACTGGGCTCTGCTCATTCTGTAGATCTATGGATGAACGATTCACTCAAGTGTCATGAATCCATGCTCATGTTAAGAGTTATTTCACCTATTTTTTGGGTTAAACATTCAGTGTATCATTAACTTGTCAT
This sequence comes from Fistularia tabacaria, assembly GCA_901007705.1. Classification (NCBI taxonomy): domain Eukaryota; kingdom Metazoa; phylum Chordata; class Actinopteri; order Syngnathiformes; family Fistulariidae; genus Fistularia; species Fistularia tabacaria. Next base: position 63,332 of record CAAKHD010014161.1, read on the forward strand.
TCAATTTACAATAACCGACAGTCCAGACTCAGAAAAAAGAGGAAAACAAAAGTTTTTCTTGAATTTAATTGACCTATCCCGGATTTTCATGCATGGATGAGAAAGGAAAACAATGGGATGAATATTGTTTTGTGATTTTAAATGTTTATCATTTATGAAATGTAATATATCTCATATGTGAACGATTTGTTACCGAATTTCATGCATTTTGGTAGGAATAAAAAACCCAAATCAAAACACCGACTTGAGTCAAAAGCTGCCAACTGGGCGAAAATGAAACAAAGAAGTGATACACTGACAGTGGAGTCTGTATATATTTTTAAATCAATCAATCATTTATTTACCCTTTTAATATCGTCACCTTCTCAAAACAATTTCTTTTTCAGAAAACACACAAAAAAACTGAGCCTTATGATGAATCACAATTATTTTAAGAAGGTGGCAATATGCATTTAACAGGTAGAGTTTCCAAGTTGAAGTTTCCATGGGAGGGAAACTTCATGAGATCAGGCTGAAGGACCTTGTTTTAAACCGCGCGTTGTAATATTGAATCAAAGTTCTTTCAACCGCAATCAGAGCTGGACGTGGAATCGACCCCATCTCTAGATCTACATCAGCCAACAGCAGGAAGAGACAAACACAAAAGTTGACTTTGACTCAGACAAACTAACAGGATTTGTTTTCCAGAATATATATTTCTGTCCTGCAAACATTGTTTCAGTCTTGCACCAGAAGCAATTTCCCACACACACACGCACACACACACACACACACACATACGCAAACACACACACACTCGGACCGTAATGTGAATCTGCCACAGTCAACTAGAGCCCGACTGATGCTAACTTTCCACAGCTGATGCCAAGATTTGGGAGGAAAAGCTCAGGAAGACGAATAACCGCCTGTAAGCCTCAGATACTGTAAACATGTTTCATTTCAGCACTTTGGGATAAGAAGGAGCAAAAATAATAGTTAGAACTTAAAAGTATTTTATTTGAATATTTAGTTTTATCATTATTATCATATTTATGTCACTCAAAATGACGGATCGATGTCTTTTGTAGTTTTTGCTGCTGAAAACTCCAACAGTTTCCTGCCGTTCTATTCACATTTCCTGCAACATGCGAATAAACTGTGCTTTTGAGTTAATATCACGCCGACGACAAGCTTTTCCACAACATCCTGTCCTCCGTTTATTTTTCTCGGCACCACGTCAAGCTTCACGGTAATCTATTACTACTCTTCTCTGCAGCTTTCGCCCTGTAGCCTGGACCCTGAGAAAGAACCAAGAGGGTAGGAACCCTTCGGTCCGGAGACGTGGCTAAAAGCCAATTTTCTGGTCAAATCGGGTAATCAATAAGTCCATTGTGGCCGTTGTAACATCTGAAAATGATAATAAATACTAGCAGCTGACGTTTCTGCTTTCTGTCACCACAAACCATTCAGCATTGAGGAAGGGGTCGTACCACGGCGTGCAGCTCCAGTTTGTGGCAGTGTTCGCAGTGGTAGGAATTCTGCCGGTACGGGAGGTGTTTGGACATCAAGCCCAGCGCCGCCGTGGTGAAAGCGGCGCTGATCAGGTGCAGCACCAGGACGCACTTCACCTGAGGACACGGACAACAGCACGCGGCCCAGGGTGAGCGTAACCACGACAACAGGGTCGCACAGAGTTACACCCGACGTCCCACAACGTGCTCGGCCAAAATCCTGTCTTGTAATGGCCAGCGCCACATGTTTCCACGACAACCAACATCATTGCCTAGGTGCTGTTGTACCCACATAGAAAAGGTAAAATCGATCATTTGTACATGTTTTAGCCAAAATATTTAATTCACACAGTAAATTCACATCCGGCAAATAAAAAAGTCACGACAGATTTATTTGAATTCAACAACCATTGGCTGTTTAAAAGCTTGGATGAGCTGTTCAGGTCATTATATTGGGTGCAAAAGTGGAGGTTTTGTGGAGTTATACGATTATTTTTGCAAATACAAAGCGAAATTAAAAATGAATTAGTTGCAACTTCTGTCGATTTCACAAAAAATATTTCAATTCTTTTGCTAAATTTCCACATTTTCCCAGAAAAGTTTTCTACTTCTACCTGCTTTTAAGCTGGCAGATGGTCGAAAATTAAATTTGAAAGTTTGCGAACGTGCTCATCTCGATTCTCATGAGACTGTGTACCGTTTCCATGGCAACAACTTTTTTTTTCTTTTTCTGGAAATGCAGTGTTTTTTGGGGGGGCGGCAAAAAAACTTCCACGGCACTGATTTGCCATTTTTGGTAGCCCAGATAGTGTTGAAGACTTCAACTAACCCTAATCCAGAAGCAGTAGCTTAGCGTGACCAGACGAACATACTTCTGCAGAACCACCAGGAGGACAAACTCACCCAGAAAAGAGTAGGTTTCCTCCCGCTGTGGATCAGCGCCGACCCCGACAAGGTCACCTGAAAAGTCGAAATATCTCAATCAGGCGGGATGTTACGCATCTCAGAGAGGCCTCGTATGGACTCAAAAGCACCCGCAAAAGACCTGGATGACCACGACCAGGAAGTAGATCAGATCTCGGGTGAAGTGGACCTCCTGGATCTGGAGCACGGAGACGCTGAGGCAGAGAATCAGAGCGCCGATGACGATCTGGATGGCCTGCAGGAGGAGGAAACTCAGACTCAACCCAAGACATTTCAATCGTTTTTGAAAAAATAAAAACACGTCAACTGAGTTTGTCCTCACCTCAATGAAGATTAAATTTATTTCCTTTCATTGAGACGTTGAAAATATTTAAAAAGTAAAGTCCGACAGTATAACAGCGACAATCCGAAATATACTTTTAATATATAAAAAAAATACGTATTGGCAAATCTTCTTTATTTGCCTCTTCAAAGTCCTCGGGACAAATTTAAGTTGCCGTTTCATTCAAAGCCTATATTACAGTTTTCAGATAAAGTCGGTGTGTTGATCGATAGATGAATCTGAGGTCAGATCAATAGCGGCGGAGGTCACTTCTCACCCCGAGGGTCTTGGGCTCCATCTTGAGGTGGGACTGCAGCTCGACGGGGGAGAGCGTCCCGGCCCGGGGCGGCGGCTGGCTGTCTTTGCCGTCAGCCATCTTGGCGCTGGTGGAGAAACGACGGGTGGAGATGAAAAGTATTTGAAAAAGTAAGAATAAAATTTACAAATAGATGGATATAATTTCAGACAATTTTGATTGGATTTTTAGATCTATTTTAATTTTGAATTTAATTAATTCACTATTAATCCATTAATTAGATTTGAAAAAGTAAGGATAAAATTTACAAATAGATGGATATAATTTCAGACAATTTTGATTGGATTTTTTAGATCTATTTCAATTTAAAATGTAATTAATACATGATTAATCCATTGATTAGATTTTTTTTATTTAAATGCAAAAAAAGCATTGCATTTCTCATTATTCTAAATAATTTTGTGTTATTTTTTTTACCTGATTCAGTTCTATGGCATTACATTGTCAGTACTTGTTTTTGCAGAATTTTGGCAAATTTTTTTCAAATCAACAAATAAAGGTGTTATTCATTTTTAAAATAAAATTTCGCGTACATAGAGGTGCTTACATGCTGATTTTTGGCAACATTTGGATTTTTCAGTTTTGTTTTCCGCATTCTCAGGCAGTTTCTGCCTATATCTCCCACTTTTTTAAACATTTCAGATGATCCCGATTGTTGTTTTTTTTTGAGCTGATTTTCAGAAAATGATGGTGATTTTTGACCAAACAACAACAAAAGGCTCAGAAATGTGACTGGCGGCTTCGTGGAACATAAATCTGCTTGATTTGAAGGGGAATTGCATCATCGGGCCCGATGATTTTGACCAGACAGTCGAACATAAATGAAAAAAATAGAAACCAATTCCATTTGAATGACAAGAACATGATGGGATTGCGAGGCCTCTGAGGGTGAGTGCCGCTTTCAGGCCAGAAGACGGCGTCAGTTTGTGTGAATCTTCCCGTCCAAGGCCCGCGGCCACCTCCTTATTCATACCTTTCCGACACTTAAAGAAGAAATGAGCCTTCAAAATATCACCAACAGCAACAAACCAACCGAGACAAAGAGAGAAGATGGAGTGGAGGTCAACCGAGCACAGATTGGATGGAAGTTCCAAGCATCGAAGCTGAAAGTCAGCCATCGTGTCGGCTCCGTCCTCATCCAGCTGAGTCTTCATCAATATGAATGTCCTGCATCCAGGAATATTCCGGACTGCACACACACCTTCTGCTTTTTTAAAAAAAACAACATTTTTTGCAAACCGACTGCAAAGACCAAATTCAATGGGCACTTTTAAAACGAGAAACTACCTGGAAAATCACCAGTGAGCCTCGTTAGAACACGGAAAATGGATGCATTTATGCCAGTGTGTGTGTGTGTAAATGTGTGTGTGTGTGTGTGTGTGTGTGTGCACTGCAGTGGGACCTGGCTGGCTGCATCTCAGCACTCAAGAGTGCTGAGCTTCCTGCAGAAAAAGCCTCCTGCTTGAGACGACTTCATACCTTCACGTTTCTCCCCAGGTCTTTCAAAGACATTCAAGGACTCGGGCATTCTGCATCTCACACACACTCACACACACACATACACACACACATACACGCGGGAATCCTTACCTGTGCGTGTTCTCTCTCTGCCGTGCGCGGCCGGTGGTCTCCTCCCCGAGTGGCTGCGGGTCGTCGGCGGCTCCTGCGGCCGGATCGGGGCGTTTCCGGTGCGTCGCCGGCGTGAAGCACTGCGGCTGCCGCTGCGGATCCGCTGGACTTCGTCTTCTGATGCACCGACTGCGGAACTCGGAGGCTGCGGAGACGCAACGACCTGCCCCGCTGGTTGTGAACTGTTTTTTTTTTTCTTCTTGGTTGTTTTCTTTGAAAAAAAAAAAAAGCAATTTATTGCATGCAGGCTCTGGAGCTGCAGGCCCGGACCTCCGGGTTTATTCCGGTTTTCTGTTCCGGATGTGCCGAATGGCAGAGCCGCCGGGTGACGTCACAGCCCTCCCCTGGAGGACCGGTCCGGACCGGGACCGGGATCAGGAGGTCCGGATCCGGACGCCACCTCCGCCCTCTGTCATAGACTGTCAAATGCATTACCGTCACTAGGTTTACTGTGTTTGCAGAAAAAAAAAGTAAAAATGTCAACAGTGAATCAGCAAATAATCACAATGAGATTATCAATAAATAACCAAACATCTCATGATTCCATCCTCTGAGCGGCAAAACCACTTCTGACCTTCTTCTGCCAGTCACTGTCATCAAGACATCAAGTTTGCTTTTTTTAAATTTGACTTCAAATGAATGAATCCATTTTTTGATCTTTTTACACGACTGCTGCTTTTGCACTAAAAACCAGTCTGTCTCTGCGTGCACTTTACACTTCAATACCTCAGAGTTTAATGCAACAGTTCAGTCGACTGCTAATTTTGCACTCGATTACTCTTGATTTCACGTCATCGTGGGATTGTGAGAAATGTCTTTTCGATTCCTCTGAATGTCCAGCGCATGCGGAGAAATTGACAGTAAAGCTGACTTTGACTTTGACATCCAGCCCCCCTGTAACCATGGCAACGGTCTGATGGACAACGAAAGTTTCTCGGGATTTCTTTTGACGCGTTCTGGATTTTCGTGCAAGGATGAAACAACGGGATGAATATTGTTTTGTGATTTGAAATGTTTATCATTTATGAAATGTACAATTTCTCAGATGCGGACAATTTGTTACCGAATTTTATGCATATTGGTAGAATAAATAAAAAATAAAAATATCCACTTGAATCAAAATCTGCCAACTGGGTGAAAATGATAGTTTGTACATTTTTTTCAATTTATCAATCATATATTTACCCTTTTAATATCATCACCTTCTTAAAATACTTGCCCTCTCAGAAAAACTGAGCACTCTGATGAATAACACTTATTTTAAGAGGGTGGCTGTAACCATGGCAACGCTCCGATGGAGAACTCGGGCATAGAAAGTGTTTGGAGGAGGGACGAGGGGTCACGGGTTCAATCCCAGCAGACATTAAATGGTAGACATGAACTCCAAATTAACCCCAGGGGACAAATGAAGTTTTTTTTTTAATTTGGATTTGATGTTACAGTGAGAGATCAGTTCAGATCAGACAGTTCCGAGCAGTGGATCTTAACCTGGGTTCCATGGAACCCCAGGGGTTGGGCGGAGGTCAAGACACACAAAAACCAAGACCAGGAACAGACTTTGTTGCAAAAATGACATGAGGGTGGCATTGCCAAGTTGAAGCCGTGCAATTCTGAGCTGGTCTCAACAGCAGAAGTCCCACTGATTTGCAGTAAATTTTTATGATCATGCTTTTGTTTTTGTGTGAAAATCATGATTTGCTGGTTTCGTTCTTTGAACCCAGTGATGCTGATGCACGGTTCAACTTGTGCACAAGTAGCACACATCCAGTGGGCTCCAAAGTTGCGGATTTTTATACTAGGGGGCAACAATATTGAGGAGTTGAGCAATTTTTTATTTTATCGAAGAAGATCTTTTCGTCATATAAGCAATGTTAATTTCAAGAATTTATTCAAAAAAATTTTTTTAGAGGGAAATAAAACAAAAACTAATTAAAACTTAACAATAATCAAAAGATATATAGTAATTTTGCATCATATCAGGTTTGATTAAAAAATGTGCATTTTGGAACCCCAGTGCCATAATAATCGAACGAAAAAAACTTTATTCATCTCTGAATAGCGCATGAAAAAATAAACTGCAAATATTTTATGGGGTGAAAAGAATGCAATTTAATATTTTATGAAGGGTTCTGTTTTTTAAAGAAAATATTTTTTTAACCCATAAACAAAAAAAATCAGCATTTTTGGAGCCCCACTGTACATACCTATGTTTTGAATTTTCAAAAAGTCACATATTATTTTTCCTATTAAGAGGAGTTGGTTGAATGCACATATGACACTGGCGGTGTTCAGTACCTTTAACATGGTTAAGAACCACTGGTTTAGAGTCTTCACTGAAGCGGTTTTGGACTGTGGGTGGAGAGGAAACCCAGCCACAAAGGGAGCGGATTCCAAAGTTCAAGCGGGAACCTTCCTCCTGCAAGGCGATGCTGTCAGGGAATTAGAAAAAGTGGTGGTGACACAAAGCTCGACAAGTCCCTCGCAGATGTTCGACGGGTAAATGAGGAGAACCGTCTAACACACAAACTCCTGGGGCTGCAAAGCATCCAAATGAATCCTCCTTGGATTTAAAATAGTTCATCGGGAAGCTGCTGGGCATGCGTGCGCTCCAGCCGCGGCCACTTGAGGGCCCCCAGGAGCCGCGGTCGTGTTCGGAGTCCCTTGTCTTCGGGGCTCTGCGGGAGTGTGGGGACAGCTGCGACCCGGGTCCTTCAGCCGCTGGAATTTAGGTCCGCAGATGAAAACATCACGTGTCGCAGAGCCCCTGAAGCCTTGCAGAGGGGCTCTCAACCCTCACCTGATAAATCCTGCATCTATGAGTAACACAGAGAGTGGGACCAGGCCGAAAAATACAAAGATTTCTATGTTCTAAAACATTTATTTAAAAAAAATGACAGCACATTGATTAATCCTCGGTGCATTTGAACACTTAATCATCCGTATTTCTTCCATGAATATCTTTGAAAAAGACATTTACCTGAGAACATTATGCGCTAGAAAGGTTTTGACGAACAATTTTATTTCATTTCACTTCCGAGACATGAGAGCGGAGCAGGTTGTCTGAGAAAACATTCAGTGGAAAAGTGTTGGGTTTTTATTTTTTTTTTCCTTTTCAAAATATTTGAAAACATCTGAAACGTCACTGGCCTTGAGACGATACGAAGGACTGTGGATTGTGCTTGAAGGCAAGACGAAGGCGAACAGCGAGAGACGGGAAACAAACATCGACTCTGTACATTTGGTCCTGGCGTTGGATCGAGTCCCTCCCTTTCACATCTTCACGCCTCGATAGGAAGTACCTTTAGCTGACACACCTCAAAAGATATTTCAGCAAATCTGGACAAAAACACATTTGATTCAGCCTCACTGTTCGCAATCCTGAAAGTCATAAAATAATAAATAAAGAAGAGGAACATTGTTTTCCTCAATCGCTTTGTGATTTGTTTGCTCTTTTCTCCCCGGCACATTCCTCTGAACATTGGCAAAAAAAAACAAAACCAAAACAATAGGTAGATCAGTGACGCTGCGTCACCTTTAAGTCCATTTCAAGCATTTAAAAATAAAATTAACTTTTTTTTGCAAAAAAAAAAAAAATCAACAGGGGGGGGCGTTTGTGCACAACATTCAAACAGTGCATTTCTGCCACCGAAAGAGTCCCTCGGGCCGACGGCCGGCGTGAAAACCCTGTCGGTACCTTCACGTGTAGCAGCTTCTTCACAGAAATCACATCAGGCAGAAAGTGTGTGTGTGTGTGTGTGTGTGTGTGTGTGTGTGTGTGTGTGTGTGTGTGTGTGTGTGTGTGTGTGTGTGTGCAGGGGGAACGTCCAGTGGGAAAGCGGGCCAGAAATCGATGAATTATTTCCCATAATCCGCTGATGGGGAGGTGGAACGGGCAGATGGATCGAGGGGGATTGCTCTGATTTTGAGACAAACGGTGGTTCGGATGAGAGGTCTTTCTGCAGACGAGCCCAGCGGCAGCGAAAAACCAAAAAGTAAAACGGTCTCGGTGAGCGATGCACAGGAGATTCTGCTGCCACGTCCAGGAAGGTCACATCTGACAGCAGACGCTCGTGCGTCACCGGCGTCCGGTGGCCTCAGTTACAACATCAGCCACTTTCCCGGAGCGGAAAACTTTCCCATCCGATTCACAGCTTTTTTTTTTGTTTGAAAGTTAGCGCCGGTCCTTGCGGGACGTGAGCTTCGACGCCTTTCTTGACTCCGTGCGGCAAAAATGAGCTCAACACCCACCTCCCGCGAGTTAGCTTAGCATGATGACTGGCTGTTTATGGCAATGGAGGCCTGATTCTGTCAAATTTGGAACGGATGAAAAGCGGCCGTCTCAAAAAACATGTTTTCTGAAGGGACTTTGGCAGGTCTGGCCGGACAAAGGTGGGCTACTGATTCATTGTGCTAAGCTAACAAGCGGGAGCTGCGGTTCTCGCTCTCTGCAGCCCAGACAGAGAGAATCCTCAAGTTTCAGCTTGTTTTTGGACTTTGGAGGAAGAGCGCGACTGAGGCCGCCTGGCGTTGTATTCACATGAACTCTTCTAAACAACAACCATTTGCTCTTTCCTGCTTTGAACGCCGTTCCCACGTCGCGAGCGAAACCTCAGGGCGTCAGCGAGACGACAGGACAGGACGACCCGACGGTCCCGCTCTCCTCAAAGAACGGCGGGAACCTGGCCTCCTCACCTGGAACAGGTGCTGAGGATTGTCAGATGGGCGTGTTGGGCAGATGGCCGTTGGACCCGACCAGCCCCCCGTTACAAACCAAAACGCCGGCTTGTCCGTTGCACTTGCCGAGGAAGCGGCCGGCCCTGAGGGCCTCCCGCTCCGGCGAGGGCGTCCTGTTGGAGCACCGGCTCGGCGGCGGCGGCGCCTGCGGGGCGGTCCGGCTGCGGCAGCGCTGCCTGAGCGTGTACAGGACGACGGTGGCGAGCAGGCTGAGGCAGAGCGCCAGCAGCACCGACACCACCACCAGCTCCTTCAGGTAGCCGGGGATCGGCGCCGGCGGCCGGGGCTCCCCGTCCGGGAGGCCCCTCGGCCCCCACCCCACCGACCACAGGCTCCCTCCGGAGTTCCGCGTGGATTCCCGCGAGTCGTCGCCGGGCGGAGTCGGACCCGTCGCCGGGGCGGAAGGCCTCGCTGACGTGTGCGGCCCGGGTCTCCTCGCCCGGGTGGCGTCCGCGCGCAGCGTCGGGGCCCCGGTGGGGAGAGGGGCCGCGGGGCCGCTCCTCTGTTTGACGTGGTAGACGGCCATGGTCTGCCGGTAGCCGTTCTCGGCGGACAGGCAGAGGTAGTGGCCCAGGGTGGCCGGCGTGGCCACGAAGCTCAGGCTGCCGTCCTCCAGGTGCAGGTAGAGGTCCGAGGACAGCCGGCTGTTCGGACGCTCCCACAGCTGGCGGGACAGCAGCGAGGAGGCGGGACACTGCAGCCGCACCACCTCGTTCAGAGACACCGACACCGGCTCGCCTGCGGGACAGGAGGCTGATATACAGATCACGGCTGGAGAACCTCCGTGCACGGGAAACCCTGACGTGCATGCAGGGGGGAGGGGAGGAAGCCGGCCTGGGCAACTACGCCTGCGGCCGCGGGCCGACGGACAGGAGCTTCTTCTTGCTGATGCTGGTATTTATAGCTCAACGCCAGCCAGCACTGCTTTAAATAAAATACTTTTTAATTACTTTTGATTTTTCGTATATTTAATTATTTAATCATCTTAATCATTTTTTTTTATAAATATTTTGTATTATTATTATTATTATTATTATTGTTATTATTATTATTATTATTTTTTTATTAATTGAACTTTTTTTTTTTTTTAAGTCACACTACCTGGAGTCAAATTCCTGCCATATGTTTAATTTATTCTTTTTTCAACAGAGATATGTTTTCCTTCAATACCAGGCCGCGTCTGTGACGGACGCAAAGGAAAACACTCGTCAAGTGTGTTTATGAAGCCGCAGCAGAGGACAGCGGTGTGTGTGTGTGTGTGTGTGTGTGTGTGTGTCTGTGTGTGTGTCTGTGTGTTTCTGTGTGGTTGTCCGCCTGAGTAAGGAAGTGGACAATGAAAGTGCGCGCACGCACGCACACACACACACACACACATACACACACCTTGCTGCTCTGCTGAGCCCCAGAATCTCAGGACTGACGGCGGCCGTCTGTATTTTCTGTGGGAATCTGCTGACAAACCCGCAGCCGTGGGTGAAACTCTTGCTTCCTCGGCCGACAGAAGGGGGAAAATGTCGCAAGAACTTTAAGATTGAATTCAACTTTTGGCCTCCAGAGAGGGAAGGAGGGTGGCTTCCCCCCGGCGCCAACGCGACAGGTGCTGGGACTCCTCGCCATCTCTACTGAGCCGCCGCCGCTCTCGGCAAATAATCCCTTCCAATCCGAGCTGGCGAGGCGGCCGAGCGCGCTCAGCCGGGAATGTGGCACGCCGGCCTTACGCTTTACGAGCGCTATTACGCCGTCGTTACGCTAATCTGAAGACGGGGGAGCCTCGGCGGGGTTCGATCAAAGCGTCGCTAGGCGGGGCCGGTTGTCTCGGCGTCGCTCACCTGCGGGCAGGTTGTTGGACCCGAAGCGGGCTCTGTGGGCGCTGTTACAGGCCTCGTCCACGTTCCCTCCGTCCACGTCCTGAGCCCTGCGGGAGACAGTCAGCGGTCACGGATCTGCTCCCGGAGCCTCTCTGTGGCTCGGCTTCTGTTTGCAAACCCCCTGGTCAGCCAGCTTTGTCTTTTGCTGCACTGAGGTGACAGAAACCCCAACAAGCCAACGCATTAAATAGGAATTTGCCGTTTCCAAAGGCATTTAAACGCATCAGCGGCTCTGGATGCAGATGTTTAAGCCAAAAAGAAACACTTGTTAGCCAAGGCTTCGGTTTATTCGGCCAATCAGGGCGAGAAACATTTGTTTGCTCTAAAAAAAACACGTGTCAGGCTACCGTCATTTCCGGACTAATAAGCCGCTACGTTTTTCACACGCTATGAACACTGCGGATAATTTATGGATTTTTGAGGCCAACGAGCTTCTGAGGCCGTTCAATTCCGACACTGAAGAAGACGACTTTCACGGTTTGAGTGCGCAGGAGGAAGACCAAGACAGCGGTAGCGTTATTTCTATTCATGTTCGCTCAATAGTCCGGAAATTACGGAAAAATCTAAGTGGGAGAGCAGTGAAACATGGGGGCGCTCACAGGCTGGTCTGGGCGCCGGCCGTCTCCACGCAGGCCCGGCGTGCAGGATCCCACCCGCAGAAGGGGTCCCGGGACAGGACGCACTGAGCGCAGGTCCAGTAGAAGGAGCAGTTGGCCGTTGGGAGCCTCACCACGCCCTCCGACGTGCCCACGTATATCATACCCTGCAGAGGCCGCGGGAGATAAAACCCAACAAATCATCGTGGATGAAACTCTTATCTCTGGGCGAGCAGAGCTTGCTCATGTCTGGCCTGACTCTTTCTTTTTTCCCCCCGGAACAAACATCTGGTTTCCTTGTAGCTCCGTTTTTCTGGCTGCGAGCGTTTTCCCGTAAATTGAGCAAATCGCGTAATCAGAAACTCCCAGCTGCATGATCGCAGGACGCGCGCAGCAGGGAACCTCCCGTCCCCGCGTACCTTGGGCACGGACAGCTTCAGGCTCTTGATGGGCTGGGGCTCCTGGAAGACCTCCACCTCCTCCACGACGTGGGCCCCCTCCCGCAGCAGCACCACTTTGTGCAGGAAACCGGACTCTGCAACGAGAAGGCCGGCGGATCACGTGGCGTTTCCTGCCGATCCATTCGACTCGCGATTCAAATCTCGCGACGAGGCCCGTGCACGAGACACACACCCGTGAGCAGGAACAGGACCGTGTGTTCGCGGCCGCCGGCGCCGCGGACCCTCTGCACCGCCAGGTGGCTGTAGCGGTGCTCCGCCGACACCAGGGTGAGACGCTGGGCCGCCGGACGCACGCTCTCGTCCGCCAGGAAGTTATCCTTGACGAAGCGCAGGGCGTTGTCGGAGGCGTTGTGCAGGCCGCACTGACACACAGACAGGGGAGGTTCAGAATAACAAGTCTCATATTGTAGCAGTTAATTAGCCCAAACTTTGTTTTTCCAAGATATTTATATCATGAGAGGAGAATAACGGGTGTGGTTTAACTTCGGCCTCCATCCTCGGCGCTGCCAGGATCCTCAGATTGGAAGAGATAAGGGCTGATACATGTTATCCTTCAAATAATACGATGTTTAGTGCCATGATTTAACAAAGTGCACATCCTCTCAGTTCCTCCGCAAGAAGATCTCGGGGTAAACCGTAATGATATCAATCGCTGGAGATTACAAACCCTGGAATTAACTTTTTAGTCGGATAGAAAGTGGGATTACACGAGGCGGAAACGTGCGACCCCATCGGGCGTCTTTTTTTCGTCTTTTTTCGTCGTCTTCTCATCCGTCTGACCCACCCGGAGGTTTGGATTTACAACCCGACCCACTGCTTTTAATGACCGTTCCATTTCCTGCGTATTGTTTTTTTTTTTTCCCACCGGCGAGCACAGAGGGGAATCCAGACTGAGGCGGAAGTCGTCGTCCTCCCCCCGGGACGGACCTCGGAGAACGAACATGTCATTAGCCAAACAAACAAGGGCTGTGTTTGTTCATGCCCGGATAAGCTGATATGTAAAAAATGAGCTTGTTAGTGTTTAATGAGGTAAATCTCAGACTCGTTTTATTCCTTTCAGCGCTTAAACGAGCGCTTTCCCGTCCTAATGCCTGCAACAAGTGAGGCTTTTACCTCGCCCGGGTTGGCGACCTTCTCCTTGACCCGCGTGTTCCACTGCAGCGTGTCCCGGTTCAGGACCTTGTAGTTTCCAGCGAAGACTGATTTGATGTCGGACAGGCGGAAGGAGCAGACGGCGGACAGCCCGGAGTTGACCGACCTGGATGACGGGAACAAGGGAGGCACGCGGAAAGACGCCTGATGATGCTAATGAGCTACATGTTCCGGTCTGACACACAGGAAGTGGATCCTGCAGAATCAAATGCGGTGTAATAATGCTATTATGTGTACAATGCCAATATTTGCGGCTATCGCGGGATGAAAGACTGGATGTTTCTTCAGATAAGTTTCCCTCTATATCGAAATCCTCGACTGACCACTGCGAGCTGAAGACGCCGTAGAACAGCGTGTCGTCCGCGGGAGCGCCCTCCGGTGGCGGGAGGCTGTCCACGTCCTGGATCACATTGTACGGCAGCTGGTTGTCGGCCTGGCACAGCAGCTGGGCCTTGGCGAACGTGGTCCAGCGGCGCTGCAGAGTCCGCTGGCCGCCGATGTCGCTCTGAGAGACAAGGAGGGCGGACGGAAACTCAGCACACAGTACCACACGGTACTCTGCAGTACTGAATAGTACTCTGCAGTACAGGAAATAGCTGGTCTTCCTGAACACGCTTGCGTGAAACGCGCTATGACGACTAGCTTTGCTCTGCGCCTCGAGCCGCACGGTTCAAACACGGCGGCTGAAATTCAGGTCACAACCTCATTCACGGTTGGCGTGAATGAAAACGGGGACGTTTTAGGGGAAATAAAACTTCCTTGGCGGTGATGAGTCAATTAAAATCACAACAGCCGAATGGAAATGAGTCACTTTCAACTTCTGCTTTCGGCGGGAAGAGATTCCGCCAGCGCTGCTCTGTTCCAGCCCGCAGACGCAATCGGCGCTTTTTTTTTTTCAAGGTTAACATTAATTTCGAAAGAGGAAGATCATGAAAAACCCAGGTGCTGTTGATGGGACAGAACGTAACGGTCGACATTTTGACGAGCGGCCTCTCTACGGACCGTTACTTACTGATGCGTGAGCCTCAAATTGAAAGATGACATCCATCTTTTTCCCAACGCTCCCCTCCCTGATCGATATTTATTTTCAGATTGACGCGAAACCCCCACCTGCACCTGGGCCGAAGCTCGCTCTGACAAATGAGCGGCGGCTCACAGACGAACAGGCAACATTTGGAGATGCGACGGATGTAGGTCGCTCTAAATGGTCGCCTATATTTGAGTGAGTTAGAGCGTCCAGCGGAGGGAACATAATGCAAACCCGAATCCGCTCGCCTCGCTCTTCCCTGTCCGGGTGAGCGGCCGGGAAAAAAAGGGGGGTTATTTTTACCGTGCAGATCTGGGAAACACGGGACACGATGAATTTGTCGATGAAGTCGTACTCGCGGCCCACTTCACTGAAGAAGAAGTAGATCTTGCCCTCGTCTGGGACGAAGCTGGAGGTGATGAAGGTCGGCTCTGCGGAGACACGGAGCACGTCGCGGGTCTGAAGACGGTTTCGACGTCGCGCGAATCACGCGACATCTTGCCAAACGTGGAAGCTCTCAGTCTCACCCTCCAGCCACCCCAAGGTGTCGTCCAGCTTCATGTCGACGCGGCTGCCCTCGCTGAGGTGCCGGGAGATCACGGGCCGGTTCCCCCGGTAGTCGGCCACCGTCGCCGTGTACAGCTCCCCGTCTGCGGACGGACAGAAACACTTCCCCTCAGAGACACACTCAGAGCAGATCTCACTCGGGAACAACTCGGCTTCACGTACGATTCACGAACATCTGAGACTCAAGAAGCACCTCAGACTTTCATCGCACTCAGAATTGTTTTTTATCCCCAGAGCCTGCAGGTTTAACTTGGAGTAAAATCAGACTGTTGGGATCAAATAGTAATACAACAAGTGGATTTCAAAAGTAAAAGCCCTTCAGGGTTAGGGAATCGGCCCAAGCTTCCCCGCAGCCTTGGCTGGTTAATTGACTCGGACTGACATTTACAAAATGTGTATTGTCAGAGAATTACTTTAAGACGGTTTAAAAGAGCTTAAGCTAATTTTCCGGGCGCCACAAAAAACACGGCAGGCCCAGAAACAGGCAGGCCCAGAAACAGGGCATCTCACTTTTGGTTCCCGCAGGTGAGCAGGCGGTCCGGACGAGTTCTCACACCGAAACTATTAATCTCTCAAGTGCCGGCGGATTACGGCCGCACAGAGTCGACGGTTTTCCGGAATATATTTTGCAAACAGCAATTAGCGCGGCGTGCCTCCGAGCTACGAGCTGGAGAGGATCATTTGCTGTTAATGGCGCAGAGATTAAGGAGGCGGGGAAAAATAAAAGGGCTCCGTTCCGTCGGCTGCTCGCCTCCCAGCCAAAGGTCACCGGGAGGGCGAGGCTTTCAGGAAAACCCTCCATGAGGCAAAGGTCTGTTTATTAATGTCACTTCAACTTTTAAAAGAAAAAGCCACGGGACTCTTTAGGAGAAGTTAGAAAAACAAAAAGGAAAGCAGCTGTTCTGTTCCCTCGCTTTTCACCGCCGTCTGTCTCCGTCAGACCGTGAGACTCCTTTAAGAGTATTCGTGGATATTTTCTACTCCGTGATTTTGAGGGTTCATTTTATGGATCTTAAGAGACGTTTATAAAAGTAAAAAATTGGACCATAAATGAATCAGGTGATCATCTTAGAGCAGCCGCAAGCGACCGTTCACCTTCCCTGTGAGGGGCGTCCATGGCCTTCAGGATCCTGCTCACTCCGACGCTCAATTACATTTGAGAAAAGAACCTTTATGGACAGCTTGTATAAAAATTAGCATTTTCTTTTTTATACATCAGGGGGAGGACAAAACTCCAACTCCAGCAGCTACAAAATCCAATGATTTTTCCTGAGCACATTTTTCTTTTTTTTTTTTTGCATTTTTACAAAATGTGGCCCTTTTTGCATTTTAAATAATTTGTCAGAAAACACACAAAAAAAAAAACATTTGCAGTAAAATGGTATGAGCCTCTGTTCTGCATGAAGACGCTTACCCGGTGTGTGTGTGTGTGTGTGTGTGTGTGTGTGTGTGTGTGTGTGTGTGTGTCTTCCATGCAATGTGCAATGACAGCTTCTGTTCGTTCATATTCACCGAGATTAGCGAGCGGTGGCAGGGAGGAGCGGGCGTCACGTGACACCGAGGAAACGGCGCAAAAGCACTGCGGCCCTGACAACGGCAGTTAGCGAAGATGAAAATGAGCGCGTCTTATCAGCGGGTAGGGACGCAGGACGCGCTGAATCGATTTCGGCCGGCTTCCTGTTCCGCGGGTTTTTTCCACGCCTGGCCAGTTTGTGTTGATTGGAGGGACGGTTTCTGTCTTTGCCAGGCGTCTGGTTTCACACAGACGACACGTCACGTGATGTTACAGGCCAGCTGAGCTTTGCCTCACCTACAACAAGAGCGGTGTTGCGCTGGTAGGGGTCGTACGGGCAGCGACCCCGTCCCTCGTCCCGCTTCAGGCCCACTGTAAATGACTCCGAGTCCTGCACGGAGACGAGGCGGGTTAGGCCGGCTCCGGAGAGCGAGGCGCAAAGCAAACACAAATCAGTTCGGTCGGACTTACGATGTAGGCGCAGCGCGGGCTGAAAGCGAACGTCCCACACGCGTACAGGTGGGTGGCGTTCAGGAACTGCAGCACGCGGATGAAATTCGGGCAGTCGGCCTGGGAGGTGACAGAAAAACACTCAGTGAGGATTTCAATGTCCATTACGACGGGTCCATCAGACATTCAAGCAGAACAGCATGAACTTGTAAATGAGGTAATCAGGCGAGTTAGTTATTAGCGCTGATGAGCACGAGCGCTGCCATGCATTTTCTGTTTCATCAGAGAAACCCACAATTATAAAACCATACTCGTCTCATTCTGGGGAACTCTTGAAATAAAAAAAATCAAAAAAAAAAAAAAAAAAAAAAAAAATCCAAAACAGATGGAATTCAGACAAAATAAGGAAAAAGGGCGTTGCGGACAGCACAACATGAAGAGGTAAAGGCTCAGGAGATACCAGTGGCATGATGTAGGAGTAAAGATAACTTTCTAAAGTTATGTACAATATAACTGTCATGAAAAATGTACTAAAGCAATGAATTAATTTAGCTTAATTTGCTCGCAGAATTCCTCCAAACTGGACTACTTGCCATTTTCTTGCCTTTCATGGAGCACTGTTCCAGGTCCTTCTCCGAGGCGCTCCAGTCCAGCTGCAAGGAGGAGGGCAGGGTCAGAAGCAGCTGTGGCTTTCGGACTGGCAGATTTGAACACCTGCGCCGAGTGAACGCTCTGAGCTACAACAACAGTGAGGAGGGTGGAAAGCACTGGGACTTGGAAGGAAACCCGGGCGCAGGGAAAACACCAGCAGCCCAGGCATGTTTGTGTAGTGATCAAATTGTGGAATTGAAAGTATGCCGAGCGCCACGTGACACATCTCCACCGAAAAAAGAGGCTTTGAAATATCGGACGCTTCTTTAGAATAAAAACCCCCTTTAAAAGAAATAAAATGAATAAAATATGCATTTCTTTGTGACTTCTAATTAAAATCTGATCATATTTTCTGGGCGACAAGCTCCATCTATCTTACGTCATCAAACCCCAACCGAAAAACCAATAACATCAGGACGTTTTTGTTCAGGCTGCTGTAATAGATTACTATTTTTTGTGAAAAAAAAGAACTGAAACGTGACATTTAATCATCAAGTTGACATCCAGGCAGATATGTCTGTATTTTTTTCCATTTTGACAGTTCTTTTTGAACTTAGCTTTGTGTTCGCTAACGCACATGACACATGAAAATACATCGATCTTCAAAATATTAAAAAAATGCTAAAAAATTGTGAACGAGAAAAGAGGCTTATTTTGCATCCAAAACCTTTCAGCTACAAAATGCAAAGAGCTGAGATCATTTAATCCTGATTTGGCTGCAGCAAATCTCATGTATTTTGTATATCTGCTTTTTTCCCCTCACTAAAAATCATGTGACCTGAACACACAGGATTATGGCTTCTGCCTTTTTTGACAACTTGTTGCATCATGTTTTTTTTTTGTTTTTTTTTTAAATTCCCCTCAATTCTAAATATAAGAACAGTGACCCAGAAGGTCCCCCACCTTGCCCCTCAGCCTGATAGCGTCTTTGTTGCTGACATCCAGCGCTAACACAGCGTCCCGGGCCCCGACGTACAGCGTGTCCCCGGCGTCGCTGAGCAGCAGCGTGGTGGTGTTGCTGACGTCGCGGCCGACGAAGCGGCTGAGACGTCTCCCGGGGCTGCCTGTGGACGGAAAACAGCTGAGGTCAACGGGAGGCCGTCGGCGATTTACCACAGGAAGGCGATTTTCCAGAAAATTCAAGTGGAGCGGAAATAATATAATCAAAGTAAATCAACACTGACATTTTAATGGATTGTTGAAGAAGTAAATGGAAGTGCTGAAATTTATCAAAATACATTAAAAGAAACACAGATGACAGGAAAACAAGTTTTGAAACAGGGCTAAAGATGAATTAATAAAAGTGAGTAACAGCCAGGGGTTGGAAGAGCCAATGAAAACGGTGCGTTTTCATCCTGTTCGTATAAACACAGTCCGAGCCAACTTAGCTTTGACCCTGTGCAGCATCTTTACTCACCCAAAGGGAAGGAGACCCTGGGCGTCAGTCCGGTCAAACACGGGCTCAGGAGAGCCAGGAGAGCCGCGGCGAGGGCCAGGAGGCGACGGCGATTCTCCATTTCGGCGTGGAGGGGGAGATTGACCTCGCTTACATTGAAGGTCAGGGAGCTGCGGCGGCGGCGGCGCCAATGTTGATCCGGAGCGTCGAGGAGCCTTTACAAAAGAGGGGCGGGGAGCCGAGCGGCGGCCACATCGTCTGGTTTCTCCTGCAGGACATCGCTGTTTCTGAGACGCACGTGAATCAAGTTTTAGTTCCTTTAAATCTCTTGTTAGTTTGACTTGGCTGGTAAAACCAAGACTAACAACAGGAACGGAAAACGAGAGACTCTTTCAGAAGCCTTGACAAGTGAATGGAGAATCAACACTCTATTTTCTGCTCATTTAAAAAAAGAAGCTTTTTTTTTTAAAGAAGCAATACTTTGTTAACTTCCAATTCCCTTCTTGCAGAACTGATATAAATTTTACTTGCTGATTCTAGGATTGTTTTCTTTGCTTGTCCCAAACAATAACAAGGTGACTTCTTTACAACACAATTAATGGCATTATTTTGTAAACATTAGCTTCTATTTGTTGATATTAGTTGCAGTGAGAGAAGAGGATACAGAGAATAGGGTCAAGTGGAGGAGGCTGATTATCTGGGAGGGAACAGCCATAAGGAGAGGACGATTTATTTAATCAATTTTTGCATTTTTCAAAAAGATAACTCCTGATCTTCTTGCACCATGTCAAAACGCCAGTTTGATTTCTATTGACCAATAATTTCTTGCTGAGGGTTTCTCGTACCAGGTCTCACCAGCAGATTTCTCTTTTTTTTTTGTCTTGAGGAAGCAAACATAAGTGCCAGATCAGCAGAAAGAAGAGGGAACTGAGTTTCCAGGGGCGGCGGATGGTCTGAATCCGGGGGAGCCCACGCCGGCCCGGGGGGTTGCGGGCACACGGTGCTCCGCCCCTGCTGGACCTCCACGACCGGCGCATGTAAAATGCAAATAAAATTATATCCACGTCCCGGTTTCGACTTTCAGCCGAGTTCGCAGCCGTTTAACGGTCACCCAAAAACAAACAAAAAAAAAAAAAAACACGTGTCGCGTTCAACAGGCTGCGGAGCTCCCCCGCCCGCCAGCGGCGGTCCGTCGCCGGGGCAGCCCGCTGACAAAGCGTCTCCCCCCGGCCGCTGCCCGTCACCGCTCCCCGGTGTTAAGCTAGCTAACCGAGCCGCCGAACCCGGAACCACACGTATCCATGACAATAAAAACACGGGAGTGTGTGTGTCAGTCGGTTCTCCGCCGCGTCCTTACCGTTCTCCCTACCGGTTCTCCGGTCCGCCGCCTCGGTGGGATCCGACCGGGAGAAGCGCGGCTCGGTGAGCGGAGAGCGCTGGCCGCCTTTCACTATGTCAACAAAGCCCGCGGGGGGGCCTCCCGACGCCGTGAGACCCCGTGGCCCCCAGGCGCCCCCTACCGGACATTCGTGGGTACTGCAGTCGCAGGCAGGCGCGGTTCACAGAGTCGTCCGTCCCCAGGGGCCGAGCTGTGGCCCCCCCGCTACCCTTTCTATCACTAAATAACATTAAGTATTCATGATATAAAATAATAGTAATAAAAATAAAAATAGTATTCAAAATTAGTATCTTAAGCTATTTATTGCATTTTTGCTCGTTTGTAGATGGATTGGGAGGCGTGTTGAGGAGGTAGCGCGATCGTCCTTGGAACCGAACATTCCTGGTTGGATTCATGGCTCCTCCCAGTGTGTCGAAGTGTTTTTGACAAAGATACTGAGCCTCTAACTGCTCCTCTGGTGCTGCCAGATGGCAGTCAACGGCTCATGATTCATCCATGATGGGTTGAATGCAGAGAAGAAATTTTCCCACGAGGGATTAATAAAGTATAGATTATTGTTATGAATTCCCTCCAGCTCTTCCAAAACAGACGCAGTCGAGGGAGGTGTTTTTTTATTCTTATTTTGAAAATACTTTTTATTCACAACCGAACCAACGGACATGTGCCATTGCACATTTTCTTGCTTTCACACCACTGATTTCCGTTCATTTAGACTAAAAGCTGACGAATTGTCGGAACTACATCTGTGCTTTTACAATTCAGGCTTGTGTAGCCCGCACCACAATGACGTGATGGAACTCCTTCAACTCCACGAAGGGCCTCAAAAAAGTGGCAGCTGAACCGACCGAGTAGCTACCTGTCGCCACCAAGACAGTGACTTGGTCCCGCCTCCGCAGTTTCCCGCTGATTCATTGCGTTCGGCGCCAAAACTGCAAGGCATCTTTCAGCGATGACACCGCAGAGGATGATGAATCGAGCGAATCTGTTACACACCTTGTCCAAAAACTCCCTCACCCTCTGGTCTGGTCTGGCTGGATAATAAACACACTGAATGCACTCGGTGGAAACAAATCCACAGGCGGCAAAGACTTCCAAGTGCCTCCTTATATATGAGCTTCTGCATTGTATTTTTTCTTCTCCATGTGGCAAAGCAATGCTACTCTTACAGTGAGGATGCAGTTTTAAAGAGGATTGAAGTCACGGTTCGTGTCAGTACCTGCTGAGCGTCTAGATGTTTCCCATCATTTCCCTCCTGACGAGGAATCCGATGATGTTTGGCTCCAGAGTCTGTGAACTCATCTGTTCCACATTAAAATGTTTGCAGGATTGGTCAAACAATGTCGAATTGCCCAACAACTGAGCACACACAGGGTTTTGCTGGTTTAGACTAGTCCAGACAAGCTAGTCCTTTGCTGAAAGCCACCTCTTTGTACTCCACGACGCGTCATCTTCCAAGTCCCGTCCTTGATTCATGAAAAAAAGAGAGGATTGTCAACCATATCAGATTAGAAATCAGCAATAATTCCAGTTCAAACTGTGGCGTGTAAAATTAGACTGCAGAATTAGTCGGAGGCGACACCACGATGAGCGCGGCAGGGAAAGGAGAGGGTAAGATGGCTAATGAGGAGAAAAGAAGATTGGAGAGGATTAGCAGTGACCTGAAAACGGCCATGTGTTAACAGGCCGGACGCCTCCCAGCGTCAAACGTGAAGGTGCCGCCACTGTGAGAAGAACACGACAGCATCCGCGACACCACCTTTTCAGGAGGGCTGCCTGAAAAAGCCGAATCGCCTCTTTTGCAGCCACTTCCTTGTCAGGTTGTAAGGAATTGGCGAGAGGACTTGACGTCATCGTCAGGTGTTTTTCAGCCACTTGGTTGCGAGGTACTTCCCTTACCTCGCAAGGAGGAAAAAGTCAAAGTCAAAGTCAGCGTCATTATCAATTTCTCCGCATGTACCGGACATACAGAGAATCAAGATTCTCACAATCCCACGGTGACATGAAATTAACAAAATAATCACAATATAGTGCAAATTTAAACAGTAAAGTGCACTATTACATTCAACTATACGGTATCAAGTGTCAAGTGCACGCAGATACAAACTGCTGGTAAAGTAAAAAGATAACACACATTTAACAGCATGAAGACTGAAGTGTCTAAAAATGTGTAATTTGAACATAGAGAGGAGCAGCAGGTTTTATTTGTACAGTTTAGTGCAAAAGGTCAGTAAGTAACACCATAAGGGTTTATGGTACAATCGCAGCATGATGGTTTTCTCTGTGACATTACTCTGGTATCTTCTCAGGGCTACAAGAGGACTTGACGTCATTGCCACCTTTTTTTGGCCTGCACTACTAAGTCCTGTCATTCAAGCAGTTCAGAAGGAAGAGCTGCTGCAGAATTTAACATTTGTTTTTGACTGCAAAACGATTGCTTCTAGATTTTTTAAAAATATTTTAAAAAATGTAGCTGAACCCTGAAAGCATGCAAGCGTAAGCAGAAGTGTCCCAAAATTAATACATTTAAAATAGAATAAAATTGCTGGCGTGATGAGATCGACTTTAATGATCCCATGGTTGGGAAATTGTTTCGCAGCAGCAGCAGCAGCCGCAGGACATGCAAGAACAAGACAGTGAAAAGCTAAAAATAAGTATATCAAGCAAAATAAAATAAATTCTGAAGTGTAAAAAAATATATTTATCTATATCAACAAATATATTTATATATGTATAGCTGAGGATAATAAATAAATAAATATTTAATTAATTAAGCAATAAATAATGAGCAAGGTGGCAAGTGGATTTCTTTTTTGCTGTAACTGATTACAGTGAGTTATGGCATGAGGTAAGAAAGATTTTCTGTATCTCTCCGTTCGACAGCGGCGATGATGATGTAGAAGATACATCATTGTAAAAATACGAAATTAAATATACATTTTGTGACATATTTATTCATCGACCCGGTAAAGGAATAGTGAAAAACGTGGACACAATGCACACAGTGTTGTGTTGCTACTTTCTGTAAATGTTTATTACATAATTTTCTTATGGTGTCACACAGCTCAGAATACAGAGAATAACAAAATATAAATACAAAGACAACGCGGGATCACAGAGGGCAAAGCGTTACTGATATAAAAAGGGACACAAATTGAGATGCTGAACTGATACAGGTTCCTCTAAACCCACGAAAAGTCAAAGGCGCCGGCGTGTGGAGAGAACCCGGACATTTGTGTGATTTGAGATGAGAAGTTTGTTTTAACACTGCCAGTTTTAGGAAACACAAAATACTGCGAATTACAGGTTTTGGTACTGTTACCCTCAAGGTGCACGAAGAACGACAAGCACGTTAAGTGTTCCACAGTGAAACAGTTGATTTTTGTGATAATGTTCTGATTCTGATGTGCCATCAGGTTGTTTTTTGGCTTTTAAACTAAATGCCCGACACTTAAGGGTTTATTGATGTGACCTTCTTGAATTCTGTCGTCGGCACGTATTCTGAGCTCCGAACCGTGACAAAGGCCGGAGTGGTGAAGCAGTGAACATGGCAGCAGCGGGCGACTCATCCTCCTGGAGTTAGTAAACACGACACATTTTGGAGATACCATGAATCAAGACTATACATGAGAAAATACAAAAAAAACGCCAGACGACGTCCGAGTGGAGATCTACTTGATGTTAATGACTACAATAACGCCCCTCCACCCTTTGCACCAGTTAAATTTCTAAAAATCCTGCGCCCGCTCGGCCATTTCAGAGAGGATCGTCTCGTAATGTCTGACGGGTTTCGCTGACTGGATCCGACCGTAAGCTGCTATTCACTGAATTTCCTCCCTGATTCGGCTGCGGGATGGATTTACCACTGACCTCTGACCTTCCGGGGCCCTAAAACACCAACTGCAGCCTAATCCAGTTCTGGTTTTGTCCAAAGAATGTGTCCACCGAAGGAGGGAATTATTCTTACGTGACCTCAGGTGAAATAGTTTTTGTAAAAAGCTTCTTAGAAAAAAAGAAAGGCATTTATAGTAAAACTATCGGACAGCATCGTAGACCCCTCCCCCCTTTGGTGTATTGGTGTATCATTCTAATGTTTTAAGATGTAGGGGTTTTTTGGCATCTGCCTTTTTTTTTTTTTTTTGCTTATTTCCAGGTAAATGTGTATATTTCAGGCTAAAAATTGAGCTATTTCTTCTGGAAACAACCGATGAATCAGTTAAAAAAAATTGCCAAGATTTCTACCAGCTCATGAGCAAAAATTTAAATAAAAGTTATTGAGGGATATTCTTGAAAGTGCAGTTTAAGGTTTCATGTGCTCTCAGTCTAAACTCCAAGCAGTGGTTTTAAACCCCAACACGTTTCACAGTTGAGTTTGATCCAGGAGGAACTTTCCAATGAGACAACAGACCTGAAGAAAACCACACACACGCCAAAAAAAAAAAACCCTTAGAAGTGCAGCGAAGGCTTTGCGGGCAGGTCGGACTGCCGTGTCTGCTAACTGGACCCGGTGAGCTGGAACTGAACCCTCTGGACAACATTATATATAGAAAGATGGCTTTAATTGGTGCAAAGGATGCAGAGCACTATACGGCCCAAAGTGTGACGTGGGACAGCAAAAATGTAAAAAAAAAAAAAAAAAAAAAAGAAAGTTAAAAAAAATTATTATTTTTTTTTTAAAGATGTTTTAGTCATAAATGTTGTAATATCTTGCAGGGGGCGGACTAGACTTTGTATCTTTGTATTCTGTCCGACACCTGATTGGGAGAGCGACGTTTAACTCTGTTTGTTTAGGCCCCAGGCTGGAAGCTGGATGACGTGCTTGTGCGGGCGGCCAGGTCTTCACAGCAGGATGCAGCTGCAGGACGTGCCCTTCTGGCCGCTGAGCAGGCCGTGCTGCGTGGTGGCTAGCGACTGGATTAGGTTCCAGAAGTGCTTGAAGGAGATGCCCTCACCGTCGCCGACGCCCATCTTCCTGATGATCTCGCCCAGGCCCTGCTCTGTGCCGATGCCCTGCGGTGACAACACGGGGAGCACAGGAAACAGTCAACGCCCCTTTCAGGTTGACTGGCGCCCCCTGATTTTCAGTGACCAAAGAATGACGTCTTTTTCATTTTTGACTTCCCGCTCATTTTCACATGATTCGAGACAGAAATGGAGGCATTTTTAAAAATCACCTGCGGGGTTTTCAATACGTCAAATAATCGTTTTATATTTATTTTGATTAATTTGCAATTGAGAAACAACATTCAGTTCATTTTGTAGCGAACATTCAAGTGACTTCATGTTCATTTTCTTGTTCAACACTTCTTATAATAATAGTAATCAGTATATTTTTAAAATGAGAAGTAGAGTCGGACATGAGTGAAAATCATTCTTTCATTTCAGCTAATTTTCTGGTTTAAAATCATGAATAAAGGGAACCCCTTGTTAAAGTCGAGATGGTTTTTGAATCACAAAGAAATATTTGTATCTTCTTTTCTGCTAGATTTCCCACACAGCGTCGATTGAATGGAAAAGCTCCGTTCGGTTTCGAGCTGTGCTTCAGGTGCCTTCGTGCAATCTTGAAAAATACTTGGGTAGATCCCCTCGCTCGAAGAGGAACCGCACGCTGGATCAAACTGCGTGTTTTTCATTGAATTATTCGTCCAAACCACTCCGGCTAACACATCCTGAGTGCGACTAATAGAGTTACAGATAAAACACAAAAGGGATTTTTTTAAGCGGGCGGCATGGGGAGGGGGTCACTGTAAAGGAATGCTCCTCGGGGCAAGCGTTCAAAGAGAATGTGTCTGGAATGTGTCCACGATTACAACACCGCCACTACTACGACTACTACTACTACAACTGCACGCCGTTTACGACCGCGGCGCTCCGCCGCTCATTTGAAGCCGTAAACTGGATATCACACCGCTTACAAAAAGATACTGCATCTGTGTGTTGTCTCACCGGATCCACATTCCCTGATGTGCTCTCAGTTCATCTCCCATTTGAGAAAAAAAAAGAAAAAAAAAAGGACAAAATAAGTGTGTGAAAAGCGGTTTTAAATTAGCAGCGAGTCTAAATTTTGCGGCTGCGTTTTTGCTCGGTGGAGTGTGAACAGAGAGTTGGTCTGTCGGACAGATTCGTGGCCTCCGTCACGGCTCCGCGCTCGTAATCCGGCCCCGGCGGGGATTGAGATTGTGATTATTCAGCGCAGCGACGGGCTGCTTTCTGTGCCGTCGTCTCCTCACTGGTGGGTTTTAACAGGCACAACTAGATTGGAGGGCCCTGAGACCGTAGATGAAAATAACGAGATTCAGACTTTTTTTAAAAATTTTTTTTTATAAATAAATAAATAATAATAAAAAAAAATAAAATCATTTGGCCAGGATGCAAACTTTAGTTTAATGTAAAATATATATATTTTAATCCAAGTAATATAATTCCGTTTGATTTATTTGGTTACATTCTTGCTGAGTTGGCCTGTTGTACTATTTATAAGAATCCCGAATCAATTCTGGCTTTTGTGCTCAATGAATTTTATCTTATAACTATCCAACTTCACCCAATCGCCTTTTTCTTCCCTTCATTTCGAAGCAAGGTAGTTTTCAATTGTCTCAGTAATACCATTATTGTCGTGATCAATCAGACTGTATTTGTAGAACTGGATAAAATTTAACACAAAGCACTTTATGGAGCATAAAGAAGTGTGTGTGTGTGTGTGTGTGTGTGTGTGTGTGTGTGTGTGTGTGTGTGTATAAAGGGATAAGTCTCTCTTGAGTGTGTGTTTGTGTGGGCTGTGTTTCTGTGTACGAGTCTTCACAATGTGTACCTAACTGTGGGTAGTTCTGTGTGTGTGTGTGTGTGTGTCTGTTGAAAAACAGTCATTGTAATGTGTGTGTGTTTTTTCTTGGAGGTGTTTGTGTAGGTTCGTGTTTAAGCCTCCTCAGGATGTGTGTATTCTTGTCTGTATGTTTAAGTCTTTGCAGCGTGTGTGTGTGTGTGCGTGTGTGTGTGTGTGTGCACACAGGGTTGCTGCTGTCTGAGCATGTCTCTGTCTGCCTGTGTGTTAGCCCTGCAGCCGCACCCTGTTGCCGCGGCGATCCACGCCAGGCTCGGCGGCTTTACCTTCACCAGGTTGGGCAGCTGGGAGGACAGGAGGCTCTTGAACTCGTCCGTTTTCAGCGTGCCGCTGTTGTCGCCCGAGGCGGAGTGGAACTGGGTGACCAGCGTGTTGATGGCGTTCTCGAGGTCGGAGTACTGCAGGAGCGAGGAGAGACGGGAGGAAAAGCTTAGTCACCCTCACATCTAATACCATGTCTGCGACGGAGGGCGTCCCAGCAGGCTGCTGGCTCTGCCCGGGTTACGGTTAAGGGAAAATTGCGGCTTCGGTTAAAAGTAGCCTCCTCCATCTGGGCGCGTCGGTGGACGAGTGACAGGCAAGGAGGCGGCGTGGGTTCGAGCCGCAGCCCAATCCTGCCCGGTGGATTCCGGAGGAGCAGGAGAGGTTCTGCACCCGTCACACACAAACACACACTCTCAATATATTGATCCACAGAAAAGAATCATTCACTTCTCCCATTTGTTGCACAAAAACTCTCAATCCAGTGCCGGATTTGACGCAGGACAGGGAACTTTTTCTAATTCAGGTAATGTTTCTTATAAGTCTCAGAGAACTTTTGCTAAGTTTAAAGATTCTCTTTCAGAAAATTGATTTGAGCTGCCGATCGGTTCAATTCGACAGAGGAAAAGTGCAATCCCTCTCTGCCTCCTTTTATTGCAGTGTAATGAGCCTCTGAGGTAACAAGCTAAACTGAAAAGGTGCAGCACCTCCTCAGAACTCTTCTGAAAATAGGATCGGTTCTTCAGCGACACGACTGTCACGTTTTTTTTTTTAAACCGCATAATGTTTTCCTAATAAATTCAGCCCCGGGGGGCTCCAGGGATCCAGGGCCAATCATCCTTGGCCACATACATCATTTTTAATTTGTACTGACATGTGACGTAATGCGAAACAGTATTTCACAATGGGTTGTGTTGGAATTAAATTTTATATTTCATTTCAGAATCCACTCTAAACCGCAATGCGGTGTCATGGATATCGTCGATCTTAATTCATTTTAAATGCTGCCGAAGGGCGCCATTGTGTTGGGAGTTTTGGTTGCTGGCAAACAAACCTTTCACCTTCCTTGCAACTAAATGTGAGTCAGTAATAATTGCACCCGCTGGGTTAACTTCCAGTGTGGGCCCTGACTTGGAAGATCGGGGCAAAAAAAATCCATTCATCTCGTGGCTCTTCCCCGTGCCCGCGGTGCAATCAGACCAAAGGTCTCGAAATCTGATCATAAAATGAGTCACTTTACAGAGGCTGCGGTGGTTTAAAAAAAAAAAAAAAAGACAGAAAGAAAGAAAGAAAGAAAGAAGAAAAACCCAGCAGTTTTACAGCCTCCACTTACACAATGTAAGTCAATCGTGTTCTGGGCCAGGGCGGGTCACGTGACTGACTCTCTAAACAACCAGGATCCACACGTTATCGGCTTCGAGGCTTCCTGTGAGGTGAATCATCCCCTCCTGCATTGTTCTGGTCACCGGCAGGACACACAGACCGACTGGAAATGTTGGGGCCGTTTGTGGCTTTGGAGAATTCACTGAATTGCTCTAAGATGTGAGTCACCTCCCCCCGGCCCTCCCACCCTGGCCCGCGATGAACGCCGGGAGAGCTCCGTTCCGACGAGGCCACATTTCCCCGATTCCGAGGCCGGATCGCGGGGCGGACGGGATCGACCCGTTTCCCGCCACGTTTCCGAGCTTTTTCAAAGTCCTCCGACTTTTATAATGAAAACGAAAGTCCCCAGCGACTTTAGTGGCTGTTGAAACCGACGGAGCTGCAAAAAAAAAAAAAAAAGAAGGGCTAAACACTGAAGTCTTTTGTTGGAATCTCATGTTCCATCAGCGGAGAAGGGACGACTCAGCTCTTAATAAAAACAACCCAAGAAGGTGAAAATTTACAAACAGCTGCTGCGTGGAGCCCAAACATACGAACGTCCGCATGCGTACAATGAAACAGAAACTAAATAAATGTCGCCCAGCACAAACTGCTGATTAATCCCCTGTGATCTGACGGTTTACTGAAAGATCTAATTTCAACTGAATTTGTTCCAAAAAATGTCTTAAAAAAAAAATAGCTGCTCAAAATGAGCAAGAAATTAAGAGAAAACTATTTTAAAGTCACCATAAATTTGTAAAAATGACCACTACGATTTTGTTGTTTGAATTAACGTTGCAGAATAAGAGCAATGAAACTACAGGAAAGGAACATTTTTCATGAGTAGCTAATAAGAGAAAACTTTGTTGAGTATTCATTCTGAAATATATTATCAGTTAACTACGTTTGAAACACAAATCTAATTTTGACTTTGAAATCTATCAGGCGTCGGCTGAACTGACAGACTTCCCTGAAAATTAGCAATTTTCGAAAGCAACACTGGAACAGTGCCATCATACAAAGTCTAATCATTACTGGATTCGCTGTTACAATATTCAAAAATGTGTCTTTCAGTTCTTTTGGTTCGCGGAAAGCAACATCTGCCTTTTTGCATGCTAGACACTCCCTGGTTGTCCAGAAGTTTACCTCAGGTTTCTCCCGTGTCATTTCTGCGATCCGTCTCAGTCAAAAGCCCCCTCTGCTGGAAACGAGCGTTGGATACGAACTCCTACGTCACGTGTGCCGTTCAATAAAACAGAAACCTTCAGCTAAAAGAAGGAAATGCTCTCTCTCTCCTCGAGAGCTCATGGGTGAAACCTACAGTCATTCAATACATGTGGGCTAGCAGCTCCGTCAAACCACGCCCTTGCGTCTCAGAAAGACTGATGTCGGCCATGTTTGAGAATACCGACTCGCCAGTGTTGACTTTGGGCTGCGTTCGACGCAGACTTATCCTTCTATTCGTAAAAAGATTGCCTTATGGCCATGAAATCACAACTCAGTGTGTGGGTGGTGGGGGTTCGCTTTGCACAAACCGCAGCTTTTGTTTGGTTCATTTGAATATGTGGCGCTGGACTACCCTTTTTTCTATTTAGTCCCCGGCACTGTGGTGATATGAAACCAACCACAGCTTGATTTTGGTGGCGGGGGTCATCTGTAGACAAGTTTGACAACATTCTTCTCAACCACCAGTTACACGTCTGACTGTTGGCCATCTGAAGCTCGCAAGCTGCCAGCACAGGAGACTAGCTGACCACATAATTTGACTAAATTAAAAAGTGCAACGGTATGCATGTGGACGCTGAAATATCCATCGCAAAACTAGGTCAGTTAAGTTGTCCAGTCTGCAGGAAAACTAGTAGATTTAATTTTGTACTTTGCACTGGAATTTACTTGACGGAATGTGGAAGAAAGTGCACCGAACACAGAAACTGCTTTCGAACTGTTAAATAAACAAGAGGGAACCGACTGAACCCCAAAGATTCCGGTTTGTAACTTTTTATTTTCGTTAAAGATGTCAAGCATGAGATTGTCTCTCAAATCAAGCAAGACCCCATTTCGCCCAGATCCACCTCTCTATAATGAATATGACGGTTCACTGATTCTCTGCTATTAAGAAATGAAAGAGTTTATAATTAGATCGGCAATAATCTCGGGTTTATGTCCTCAGGGTTCAACGTCCCCGGGGTTCAACATCTCCACGGTTCAATGTCCCCAGGGTTCAATTCGCCAAAGATTGCAGAAAATGGTACATAATAAGAACAATACCTGTACTTTTCCCAGCTGGAGAAGCGAAATTGTGATTTTGCGAGCGAAGGCGTGTAAACGGAATATGAAACAATGCCGACCTTCTCTGAAATAAGCAATGCGGCACGAAGGTCATGCTGGGAAACGTCAATCCCACTTACTGTTAGAACTGAAAACCGGCACGGACATGAAAACAGACATGAATCACCAGGCTCCAAATTTGTTGTCATGGTGACAAGCTGAGTGCTGGATGATTGACAGCCATCACTCAGGATGAAATTCATTGTTCTTGACAGGGGCTCGTCACTAAGAGTTCTAATGGGAGGAGGAATTATTTCAAACCGAGGACTCCGTACAATTAATAAGCACTTTATCTGCCATGTCTTGCATGTGGAAATGTACTGATCCATTCTCAATAAATAATTAACATCACAACTGAAATAAATGTGCAATCTGTAGTGAGGTTAGCTTAGCAAGCTAATGGGAGAGATGAGTACTTCCTGGCTTTCGGTTACGCACCGCCGCTCAAAGCACTTTTGGAAACATCAGGGGAGGAGTGAAAGATGCTAGTCAGTCACACTGAACGCAAAATCGGATTTGCTTGACAGGTTAGAAGAACTGAACACAGCGAAGTGTTGAGGGTTCACGAAAATACCCCTGCGCGGAAAACGTCACGTCATATTTCCACACGGAGTTGCCGGAAATCCGTCGGTGTAACACGATGCACGCCCTCCTTTGGTGAATGCAAGTATTTCTTCACGCAGCAGTAGCAAATACTCCGAGAATTTTAACCCATCCTGTTGAATGCGCCAGATTTAGCTATCATCGTAAAATCGTCGAAAGGACGAGAACAGCTGGCTGGCTATTCTATTTTCGCCGCTGCTGAGCAACCCAACAATGCTCGTCTTTTAGTTGGCGACAGCACGGAAACACATTCAGAATTACTGCCGCTTTTATCAGAGGAAGAAAAAAAATGATATAATCAGTGCCAGTGACCCCCTCCCACACACACACACACACACACACACACACACACACACACACACACACACACACACTTGTGCCAAAGTACTATTTTTGAACAGCCTGTCTATTCACAGATGATAATCCAAATCACTTGAAGTGTGTTATCATCTTATCAGATGACACCTTCCTTCGAGCAGCCCGAGGAGGGGGTCGGGCAGTGAAGGGTGGAACTGAAGCCAGGACAGCAAGCTGATGATCGCCGCTGTCTGCATCCACCGAGTTGGCAAATGTTTGACATACTTTTGGACGATATTCAACATTGTTATAGACAAAAGGAGGGGTACACGAGTGTGTGTTTGGAGGGAGGGGTTGCTAGAGGTGAAACACAGTAAATGCATTTCCAACTCAACACTGATAAGGTTTCCTCCCTAGCTGAAAATATAATGTCTCACAAACACGCACCCCCGCCCGCACACACACTAACTCACACACACACAAAAGTATCTTTTCCCACCCGATGTTTCTGTTCTGCCTGATGTGCAGCCAAGTCGGTGCTTAGGAAGCTTTCTTCGAGGGCTTTACAAATTTGAAATCCACTTCTGAGATTTGACAGCCACCCAAACAGATACGTCCATATCCTTAAACAAAAAAAAAAAGCTTTAACGCAGCGTGTGTGTGGGCTGCTGAGGTGCAGCGGGTCGAACGAACCACACCCAACCCCTTCTACACCTCGACATTTCTAACTCGGCTACACACCTGTGAGAATTTGTGACTAAAACAAACGTGGCGCAGTGCTTGTGCCATTGGTCCGACTCTCCACGCCCTACTTCCGGCACCTCCACGAGGACCACACCCAGATAGTTTTTCTTCTTCCAACTTTTCGGTTTGAGTCTCGATGAAACAACCACCTGCAAAGTTTGCGGCCGTTACGACACGACCCCCCAGGGGTCAAACCAAATCCCAGGCCTCCGCGGCGATCCCTCGGCTCCTCGACACACAAACACACAAACGGTGAAACAATGCTCGCCACATGTGGATTAGCTAGGCAAATAAAGCACCTGGGTGAACGTGTCCTCGGCTGAAACCCGAACGGGAGCGAGATCACTCCAATTCAAATATGCAGAGCTCTTCCGCGCCTCTTTTGCGACACCCACCCCAACGAAGACTGTTATTAAGTTCATTTCTTTCTTGTTCGCTGTTCTTTTTCTTAGTTTTTTCTTTTAAATGCACCATTTAGGGGTTTAATCTATGAAGATTATTTTCATCAACTGTTCACACATTTGAGGGTGGGGGGGGATCTCAGGTCCAGTCCTTGCAAAGTTTTTTACAACTAATTTCTTTTGCTTGCTTTAAGTTAAAGTATGATGTTCCTTATATCTTTTTATGGGATTTAACATGTGAGTTCGGACATTCCAAGCAGCTTTTTAGTGAAGGGGGCGTCCAGGGGGAAGAGGGGAGCGTGCTGGCCGGCTGACAGGTGGACCGAGGGGCATGTCCTGGCCCTGGTTCCCGCTCCGGCGGCGACCTCCGCCCCTCGCACCGCGGGTCCGAACGCCTCCCCCGCCGGGATGGGAAGCCGCGCCGGCCGGCGGGGGAGGCCACGACGGCTCGGCTCCCTCCCCCCCCCCCGTCGCTCCTCGTCCTCAGGGAGGGGCAGCTCGGAAAACCGCGACGGAACTACTTTCCAGCTGGATCTCAACGCTGACGTTTTATTATCCACTCACCCCTCCTCTCTTTTTTCTTTTATTTATTTAATTTCTGGAAGAGAGGGCGGGGGGCTTCGAAACTCCAAATAAAATGACAAAAATAAGCTTGAAGTTGATTTTTTTTTTTCCCCCCCAGAAAAAGAGGGGGAGAGGAGAAAGGAACCCCCCCCCCCCCCCCCCGGGGACGGGTCATCCCTGGGGCATGCCGC
>CAAKHD010014161.1:112597-125508 GCA_901007705.1 Fistularia tabacaria
TATTTATGTTGATTTGTGTCTCGGCCGGTTATGTTAGATAGATATAGGGTGTTTTATTTTTTTTTCGTGTGTGTGTGTGTGTGTGTGTGTGTGTGTGTGTGTGTGTGTGTGTGTGTGTGTGTGTGTGTGTGTGTGTGTGTGTGTGTGTGTGTGTGTGTGCGGCTGAATCGAGGAGTCATGAGACGTATGACAAGCGTCTGGTCTGGTTTTAAGATCAGAACTCGTCCCCGTCATATTTCGTCGGGAACTTCGGCCCCAGCAGGGATGTTTTCGCCTTTCTGCAGATTTGCGTGAAAGTATTGGATATTTTGATCTTATTTTTCACTTGAAATTGATGTTTAGTTGTTCGGATTCCCTCTGCGTGGCAGCAGAGGGCGCACGAGTGTCGATTCGCCCCGAACCGTAAGATGTACTAATATCAATTATACATATATCAGGTTGTGTGTTGTATCAGATCAGCTCCTTTACAATGTGCGGGGTTTTAATTTTCGATTAAAAGTCACTCCGCTGACTCTCTCAAGATAGCCTGGATAATGTTCTCCGCCTCTGAATCAATATAACCATGGAAAGAAGTCCTTTTTCTGCGTTGAGTGAAATAAAATTGCGTCCATTTAAGCCACGATTGAGAGAAAACACCCAACCAATACGAGCCAGAACGCTCTCATCATAATGTCGGAGTCCACTCACGCCGTCCCTAATGACGTCTTCCTCCGCTTTCAGCTGAACTGGAGTTTGTTCAGATAATAATTATCCTGCTGGTGATGACCTTCATGACGGTCGTGATCATCTGCCTCCTCAACCACTACCGGCTCTCCGCCCTGGCCTTCCTCAGCAGGCTCAGTCACGCCCAGCGGGACCGGGCCGCGCAAAGGGTAAGTCCGGTCCAGCCCTCCTGTCGTCTGACATTGGACGATGAGCATATGGAATCCGAGCCATCTAACGCTCTCTCTCTCTCTCTCTCTCTCTCTCTCTCTCTCTGTCTCTCTCTCTTTCTCCTTGTCAGGATGCCAACGTGTGGTCCAACGGCGTGCTGACTCAACAGAGAAATGGCGAGGTGAGGGATGCCCGTTGGGCTTCGTGAGCCATTTATAGCATGGGTTGTACAACTAATGGCAAACGGTTCATGGCCCATCGATTAAAAAACAAAACAAAACATGAATAGATGAGTAAATAATTCCAGGAGAAGTTTATAATTTCCTCCAAAGTAAATGGGATTTAATCCAGCAAGTGCAATGAAGAGAAAGAAAAAGTGACTGACAGGGTGAGGATGCGAACAGGCAGGGCTGTTTGTCTTCACGTCCATCAGGTGTCGGAAGAAGTGCAGGGTCTTCAGACTGCCGGAAGTGACCAGATGTGTGTGTGTGTGTGTGTGTGTGTGTGTGTGTGTGTGTGTGTGCGGCTTGTCAAAGCGAGCGGCAGGAAGTGCAGACGTGGACTCCTGGTAGGCGGCAGCAGTTTTAGTCACTGTTTTGTAAGAGAGCGTGAGCAGGCGGACGGATATGAGCTCTGCTCTGTGCTGGTTAAAGACGTGATGCGTTCAGGGACGCTCGCAGATGTCTGTATTTAAAGCCCGTGCAAATTTCCACTCGCCGGGGGGCCGATTCTTAAAGGTCAGTGGGCCATCGATCCCGGCCGGGATTATCCGAGCCGGATATTGATTTGTTGATGCGCGGAAGCACCGGGCCGGGACCGCGGGCGGCTCGGATGGTCTGCATCGG
Source organism: Fistularia tabacaria (assembly GCA_901007705.1). Lineage (NCBI taxonomy): Eukaryota > Metazoa > Chordata > Actinopteri > Syngnathiformes > Fistulariidae > Fistularia > Fistularia tabacaria. The sequence continues at coordinate 114,316 of CAAKHD010014161.1, forward strand.
AAAAAACGAGGGCTCGTGTTGTTTGACAGTAAATTACATCACGACGGGGCTAAAGAGGTCCTGGAACACACCCGTTAACCCCGACCCTGGGAGGGGAGGGAACGCAGACCCCCTGAACAACATCCCTCATGCTGGATCCTTCACTTATTTTATACTTTAAGAGTCTATTTGGACGCTCTTCCTTTGAAAACGTCAAAAAACCCAAAATTTCCTCGCTCGCGTTTTGACGGTTTCCCCGGTCTTCTGTTGCCAGGCAGCCCGCGGCCACCTCAACAGGACCCTGCCGCCTTTCGTGCAGCAGCAACTGTGTCGCTTCCAGCCCACCTACCCTCTGCTGCCGCAGGAGATCATCAACCTGCCCCCGATCATCTGCCTGTCGGACGGCGAGGAGCTGCCCTACAAGGGACCCTGCAACTTACAGCTCCGACACCCGGATCAGCAGCTGGAGCTGTGCCGGGCGTCGGTCCGAGCGCCCCCGAACCGGACCGTCTTTAAAAGTGACTTCATCGACATTTATATTCACAGTACCCGGCCGCCGGTGTTGAGAAGTGACTGTGCGAACGCCAGGCCGGAACACCCGCCGCCCTCCTACGGCGCCGTGATGGGCGTAAGCGGCGACGCCGCGGCCAATCGCTGCCCGGCCAGCAATAACGCTCCACCCGCCGAGGCGAGGCCGCGGCCCGGCGGCTCGGAGCCGGCCTCCGCCGACACGGACCCCAGGAGCTGACAGAAGAGGCGGGACGAGGGACGAGCGCCGCCGTCTGGCCGCCGGTCGCCTCGGAGCGGGAGCGGCGGACCGGGCGGCTGCCACCGCAGAAGAAGAAGAAGGAAGTACCCGCATCAAATCGACACGGGAAAAGTTTATGGTTGCAACGAGATTTTTTCAAAGTGACTATGAATTCCAAACACATGGACCAATATTTGGTGTTGAGGGTGCAGAAAATGTTGCGATGATGATTCTCTGGTAGTTTCACATTAGAGTTTGAAAACCGTTATCATGTTGACTGAATAAGTCGTATGTTGTTGTGCAAGAAAAAGTCACAGCCACGACAACATACGAGATAATATTATTTACGGCATTGGAAAAAATCCTTGGAGCTAAACTTTTCGCACAAAAAGGTGATGGTGTTTTCTTCTCCTGCCGTGGCAGCGACGCAACGCCGCGCCCTAGGTGAAGTACTCTGAGGAGATACTTTTTTTTTTCTCCAAAATGTAATATTAAAGTTGCTGAGATTTTTTTATTAGGTGCTAAAATCTCTTCTGTTTTGTCTATTTTTGTACGCTTCGACATCTCCGTATGCTGACAACGGCGGCTTTCCCACTCAGTTGCAAAGAGTCCGGTCATTTGAAAATGGGAGTTTGGCAGCTGGTTCTGGTCTCGCCTCCGGAACGCCGCGCTGGCGTTCACGCCCTGGTCGGCCACGGGAATGTACCGTAATTTGTGATGCAAGCGAACCCCAAGTTGCACTAACGCCTCTGGAGCAGAAAATGCTTCCGTTCCTTTTCGGCTTTTCCTTTCTCGTCCCCGGAGGAGCGGCTCCGCGGACCTGACGTGACCTCAGAGAGGTTGAACATGTCGGCTGCCGTTCAGACCCCGAACTGAAATTTGGACCTTTGAAAGCCTCCGCTTGAAAATCTTTTCCACTGTCATTTTAATATATTTGTAAGATGTTCACACTTTGCCGTCCACCGGAATTAAATTTAAGGTTCCAGAACTTTCAGTGGGCAATATCTAATGAGGTGGATTCAAACAAGACGAGATGTTTGTGCTAAAAATCCATGTCGCTGGTAGACCTCAGAAAGGGACGTCAGTGCTGCCATTTCTGTTTCGTGAAACAGATGAAAAGTAGCAAATCACAAACTACAGAAGAGGATAAAAAGCCCCGGTGACTTCTTTACCCTCACAATCCTGTTTCAGCCCCTCAGTCCGTCTTTTTTGACTTTATCTAACGTACATGAATACTGGATGATTTGACTTGAGATGACTTTGAAACGCTGTCTTGGCATTGAGATCAGGGTAAAACAAGACGAGCCCCCCGAAATCCTGTTCAGCAAAATCTTTTTTTGACTTTTCCATGGATGAAACGCTTGGACTCTTGAAAGGTGACGAGAGGAACGAAAAGTAAAATTAAACTTGAAGTAATGGCAATATCTGCGTCCCTGGACTCAACGCCGACTCTGTTTTGGATGCTTTTGAATGGCGATGTAACACAAGCGTGCTGGTTTTCGAGCTATGCTATGGATAAAAAAGGAGTATTTGATTTATTTATTTGTTGTTGAGGACTGATGAAGTGATAATTTATTCATGTCTGAGCAGGTTTCCAAGTTTGAGTTTTGTTTTATTTTGATTTTTTTGTGTGGCTTCTGCTACGTGACGCTGCTGCTTCTTCCGGCTGCTGCTACTTCTTTCCACCTTTTCCATTTTCTCATGTTTGGAGGTTATTTGGGAAAATGTATCTTAAAATATATGTATTTTTCTTTTCAGTTTTGTCTCAAATGTTCCTTACACGTGTCTGTTTTTTTTTGTTTGTTTGTGTTTTTCATGTAACTTCCAGTTTACATTTTCTCAGACGTGTTTCCGGGAAGGTCAGCATGTCAGGTGAAAATGTGCCTGATGGACGGACCACAGGAAACCACTTGCACTCGAAAAAAAAAAAAAAAGCCCCCACCTCTGTTGTGCCTCACTTCCAATGGTGCTTTTTCAGCAGGCTGACTCCTGAGTCTTTTTCTGTACAGTACTGTATATAACTAATATATTATGCACATGCACTACCCAGTGGGTAGAAAAACCACAAGAGAACATTGTTACTGGTATAATGTAAAGACATTAAAGCAACAAGAATGCATTGGAAAACAGGAGCTTGGGTTGTGTGTGTATTTGTGTTGGTGTTTGTGTGTTTTGTACGTGGTTGTCATACTCATCGCAGGAGCTGTAGCAGTAGGAGATGTTAACTATTATGACTCAAATATTCTCCATGGGAAGTTACGCATGACAGTGTCAAAAAAAGCGAAGATGGTCATGACGACAGCAGCAACAAAAATAAACAAATTGATTACTAAAAAACTCACTTCACAATGAGAAATTTCAAGGATACATCATGTGTGTCATATACATGATGAGAAAAGGAGAACTATACTTACAAATATTTAAACGGTCATTGTCAGAAATAATAAAATAAGATAAGATAATACCTTATTCATCCCCATCGGGGAGATTCTTTTGTCACAGCAGATAACAATATCAATAAATCTGAGTATAAATTTAAATAAGAGAGACAATTAAGAGATGGTCAAAGGTATTCATGAAAAAAATAAAGAATAGGGAGCAAGGTGAACAACAACAGGGACAAAATGGAGCAACAGAGTGAAAAATGAATAAATGAATAAAAATCAGCAACGGTGAGAATAGACAACCAAAATCAACAACGATAAACAGGATGCAATGGAGTGGCAGCAACAGGGTTAAGAATAATCTTAGATAATTATAATAATATAATATCTTCTTCTTTTCCTTTCGGCTTTTCCCTTCAGGGGTCGCCACAGCGAAACAACCTTCTCCATCTAACCCTATTCTCTGTATCCTCCTCTCTCACGCCGACTACCTTCATATCCCATATATTTTTTTCATATGTAATATATATATATCTATAATAATATTGTATATAATAACCTAATCATCATAATGGTAAGTGAGACCTTAGTGCTTTATTTCCTCCAAATAAACAAAGATTTGAAGGGATTTTCAGACACCGACCAGTTCCGGTTTCTTCAGTAAAGCAGTGACCCCTCCGGTCCACTAGGGGGCGCTGTGACCCCCGCCCCCCCGCGGTCGGTTCCCCCGGTACACGTCATGCAAACAGCGGCGTGGAACTTCTGCGCCTGCGCGGAAGCTGCTCCTTCGACGTCCTGCACTGGAAGAGGGAAACGACGGTAAGTCTCTGCTCCTATTTCTGTGCCGCATGATGCCCTTGTTTTGAATTCGATCATTTCGAGGTGGACACGCCAACGTCGCGTTGTTTAGGTTCTTTTGAGTGTTTTGTTTTTTTGCTTTCGGTTGTCACCGCGTCACCGAGAGCGGGGATGTGTTGTGTCCCGGCTGGTTCCACGTAGGCGCCGTCAGCCGCTAGCACGGGGATCCCTGCTCTGGCAGCCACAAGCTAACATCTATTTATTTCTCCTCTGCTTTTTCTTCTGATTTCGCTGCGACCTCAAGTCTGCCCTGTTTCCAAAGCCTTCATTTCACATAAAACTTTTAGATGTTTCGCTGAATACCTGATTATTCACCTCTAATTGTCCTGTTGAGATAATCTTTTATAGGCTCAGGTAGTTAAAGTCAACCTCTGGTACTTAAAAAGTCACAGCTGCTCGACAAGAGATGTAACTTCTTAGAGAGCATAGCTATTTTTATTATTACGAGACCAAGAAATTGATGATTTTGATTCGTGTCAAAGCTTTTCATTAGCCCTTTCCACCAAAGAGTGCAGTTTTGAATTACCTATGACGTAGTAGTTTTGGGGTGGAAAGGAATTAGGTTAAAAACACATGGTAGTAGTTTTCCCAATGAATATGTCAAAACATAGTCAGTTCAGTGATTTAGGAGTAAATAGGAGTAAAAACCCCTTTATTGTTCACTCAGTCTTATACCTGGAATATCTTTAGCTCGTTGACAGTTCCCTTGCAGCAGCTCGACTCCCAAACTGTATTTGATCTCCACTGTCCGGTCTTGTGTCAGACTTTTGACTCTCTGTCCTCCTCCTCCTCCTCCAGATGATGAAGACGCTCCAGGTGTTCTTGGTCCTGGCGCTGCTCGGCCTGGGCTCGGGAGAGGAAGGAGCCCGTCTGCTGGCTTCGAAATCCCTGTTAAACCGCTACGCAGTGGAGGGCCGCGACCTGACGCTGCAGTACAACATCTACAACGTGGGCTCCAGGTCTGACTCTTCTAACCAACTGAAATTTCTCAAGTCTTCCTCTCATCCAGAGTAACTTGTATCCATCTGGATGACGTCGATTAAATGAGTAACTCTAAATTGTGCCTCTTGTCGCCACAGTGCTGCTCTGGAGGTGGAGCTGTCAGATGACTCCTTTCCTCCCGAGGACTTCGGCATCGTTTCAGGAATGCTGAACGTCAAATGGGACAGAATCGCTCCGTATCCTTGAGGAGAAAAGAAATAGAACCTTCTAAAAAAGCAGTTAGTTTCTGACAAAAAAAAGGTTTCAAGCCTTATTTGTTTCTCCAGAAGACAAAATCAGCTGACAGATTACAAAAAAAAATATTTAATAGAGAATGAAGTATTTCTCTGCAACCCTTCCTTTAGAGCCCAGATTGATTTTTATATGAAGGAATTTATGGATTGGAATAGTTTTCCATCGTCGTCTGTTTGGTTGAGTTGCTGTAAAACTTGTCGACCTTGACGCTGAACGCTCAGAGCCAGCAATGTGTCTCACACGGTGGTCCTGCGCCCCCTGAAGGCCGGCTACTTTAACTTTACCTCGGCGTCCGTTAGCTACCTGGCCCAGGAGGGCGGCCAGGTCGTGGTCAGTTCCAGCGCCTCTCCTCTGGACTTCAAGTGTGTTGTGAAAAAACACTGAAGTGTGGTATGTGTGTGCGTCTCTTTCAGGTTGGCTACACCAGCGCCCCTGGCCAGGGAGGCATCCTGGCTCAGAGGGAGTTCGACCGGCGCTTCTCCCCACATTATGTAAGCGTTTAATTCACTCAGCCGTTCAGATCCACGGACGTCTGAGCTCCAGTCCCAGTTGACGCCGGACGAGTGTGTTATCACTTGCGTTAAGACGGAGCAAAGTCCGTCTGCCTGAGGCCGCCGTGTGCCGGTGTGATTTCGGAACCAGATCGTGGCCTGGAGGGCGGAGGCGGCGCTTTGGGGCACAAAAATCTTTGATCAAACTATCAGCGGTGGTTAGCCAAAACCATTGCTGTGTGTATGAGTGAGTGTGTGAGGTAACCATGTCGTGCGTCACCAACCACACAGTGAAGATAAGTGGCTGCGACGGCGCAGAAACGCAGCTGAAGAGAGCAAATGCGTGTTTCTCTTCTATCTGGGTCGACAGTGTGAGGCGATACTTTTCACATGTAATATCTGTCAGGGGATGGAACCCAGCACCGAGTCCAAACGCCCTTGGTGACGGAACTAGCCGACATCCCTCAGAGCTTCGCTAATGAGGGCGGTCTTTGTGCCGGGGATGCACGGCCGTGCACCGGCTCGGTAACCGTAACAAGGTTCCTACTTTGATTTATGTGCCTGACACGGTTCTCTATGTGCAGAGTCTCCATGTTCAACCTCTTCCTCCCACGGTCTAAAAACATTCAGCGGTTCATCGAAGACTCTGGATCGCCTTTAGGTGCAAATGAGAGTGTGCGGGTGGATATCTCCATGCGTCCAGGGTGAAGATAAGCAGCAGAGATAATGAGGGAATTGACGAATCTTAGTTTGTTTCGCAAGCAGACTGAGGGCAAGACCTCCGAGTGCTGAAGTTTGTTTCTTCCCAGAACAGATTAATTGGATCTGGGCTCCTTTGTTGCATATTTCTTTTTCATCCCTGCAAGATTTCGCATGTATTTGTGATATATATATATATATATATATATATATATATTTTTTTTAAATGCTTTGTTAGTTGTACAAAACTCTGAGGTCGGCCCTAACGTACTATCGTGGCTTCAGCCAGGGATCACAAATACACTACCAGCCTTGTTCCCGGTGTTTTGAATCTAAAGTTTAAAATGCCTGAAGTGTGTATCGCAGGGCGTTGGTCTGCTGACGCTCTCCTCTCTCCGGCAGCTGGACTGGGCCGCCTTCGGCGTGATGACTCTGCCCTCCATCGGCATCCCGCTCCTGCTCTGGTACTCCAGCAAGAGGAAATACGACTCTCCGAAGGCCAAGAAGAACTGAGGAGGGGTTCGCCAGGTGTCAGTTTCGGGGGGCGGGGAGGGGAGGGAGGGTGGGGGTCGGGCCGGGACTCCAAGGGTTAACTGGGCACAGGAATAAATAGCCTAGTAGCCCATATTGGGTGAAAATGACCAAGGAACACGCGTGTAATTTTACCGGTTCTCCAGAAAGAAGAGCCACGTGGAAGAGCACCGGGGTGCTGGAGTTACAGACCGTGGCCGCGAATTTACACCCGCAGCCTCATTTGTTACCGCTGTGTTGTGAACTAAACATCTCCTCGGCAACATCTTGATCCGTAGAAAGCTTGAATGGAGAATCATGTCAGCGATCGCACAGATTCACCCGCTGGAGCCGTGGTTTGATAAATGAAGGGCCGGGCGTTGGTTCACAGCCGCCATCATGTGAAAACAATAACCGCAGTTACGTCCGTAACAACCGTTCTTTTGTAACTGTTTAAATAACAAATTGAAAAATAAACCCTTTTTTTTCCAGACTGGTTGTGAATCATTTGTTTCACCGGGGCATGCAGAGATCAGAGGGCATATAAATTACTTTTAAAAAAGCGCATTAAGGTGTTTCAAGTTTGATCTGAAATAGGTTTTTTTTACAAGTGTCCACAGGCTGTGTGCTCACATTCAAGATGATGCCTGAAAGCAACCGGCCACAATTTGATTTGTTGAAATGATAATAGACACATCTGTAGATGGTCTTTTTTTTCAGTTTCTCTTGGAACAATTTAGTCAAAAAGAGGGGAAAAAAAACCTCATCAGAATATCATTCAAATAGTCATAATTGAAATGTATTGAAATAATATTGATTTTTCAATTTGCCAATTGTGGAACGACAAAAGGCCATTTCAATTGTAACAGTCTGACCTCATGATAAATTTGTGTTCAGCATAAATGCATATTTATTTCATCAGTTCGACTGATCAGGGTTCGAGGAGCTGAGCTCAAAGCGTGTCATCTTGCCATGTGATGACTTCAGTTTTTTTGTGAGAAATCAAATGAGAAAATGTATATTCTAAATCCTGAATCTGCCCCCTGTTCTTTCTTCATTTTACATGACACATTCTTAGCTTTGTTTTTCATTTTCCTTTTAATATTATAAGCAAGTGGAACTCCATGGAAAGTAGTTTCCCCCCCCCCCAGACAAGAATCGTGTGTCAGTTCCGCGTTCGACCGCAAGGTGTCGCTATAAACACCCCATTCCCGGTGTCTGGGAGTCGTGTGGAGCGCTCAGTCGGACATAACATCAAGCTGTCAAGACATGTGGCCGTTTTCCGCATTCCTCCGCCGCCTCTGACCGCCGGCAGCTCGCCGTGCTGGACGTCCGCAGCCGCAGAGCCGCGACGCATCCGAGGGGAACAGCCGTCTCTTTGCGGGGAGCCGAGTAGCCGCGCTGGGTGAGTCCGTCTGCTGGAGGGGGGGCTCCGCCGAGGGGCTTCACTTTTGCTTTTCATTTGCCGGCGATGGTGCGTTCAGGGACGGAGCGAGGCTGCAGGAAGCCCCCCCCCCCGGGCGCTGCACTGACTTGGCGTCGACGAGGAATGACCTCGAAATAATCAAGAAAAGAACCTACAAACCAGCAAGACATTTCCTCTAAAACAGCACATTTCACCCACAACGTGTCGGAAAATGAGAAAAAGATTGAGAAAAAAAAACAAAAAAACAGGAACACCTGCGAAATAATTCCTCTTGCGAAGAGTTGTGAAAAATGAGCTAAAGATTTTGAATACATGCCAGAAAGCAAGAAATTACCTCAAATAGGGAATGACTCTTAAACTAGGGAGAAATTATTCACAAATATGTTAGTCGAATTTTAAGTACGACCTGCAGATTAATCCATAATTAGAGAAAATTGAGGCACTATATATATATATATATATATATATGTATATGTGTGTGTGTGTGTGTATATATATATATATATATATGTATATGTGTGTGTGTGTGTGTGTGTGTGTGTGTTTATTTATGGTTTAATATCAGGGATATTTGTAGCTGTTGATGCTTGACTGAATCCTGCGTTCCATTGGAATATTGCATATTGATCACCGTAACGGTTTGTTTGGATGACGTCAAGGTGTGTGTTACCACTTCACCTGTGCTACGCCCCCGTGACCTGTGGATCGGCCGCGGTCACGAGAGGTTACAGAGATCAGGCCGCGGTTTCCTGCAGCAAAGAGCGGAAAACCCAGGGGAGCGAAGCCGTGAGGAAAGAGGAAAGGGACCCGGCTGTGAAAAGCCCTCTTGGCCGTTGGATGACGTGAGAAACTGCCAGCAAACGGGAACAGGAATCTGTTACACTGCGATGTGGAGGTGAATGAAAAGGAGTGTTTTGGATAAACAGCGTGATGCCATGCTGCTTCATTTGTGAAGAAAGAGCAACCTGCCCAGTTCCTTTAATTCCTTCATGTATTTTCTCTTCTGACACAACCCATTGGGCAATGTGTGTCGTAATTAGAATCGATTCCTCCGTGTGTGTGTGTGTGTGTCTGTGTGTCTGTGTGTGTGGATGCCTTGCAGGCCTGAACAGGATTCGCATTCTTTCTTTTTTTTTTTGGGTTTTCCACCTCCTGCACTCGAATTACCTTCTGGTGACACTTGGTCTCAGCTCAGGTGCTCTGAAGAGATCGGATTTTTCCCAATTTTTCCCCTCATTGTTTGTTATAAGTAGCCAAGCTTTTTTTTTTTTTTTAATTATTAGTGAAAATTTTAAAAATCAGACCTAAAAGGATTGGGTGATTGTTGGTGAAATACATTGAAGTAAAGCCACGATGCGGATTTTTTCCTTTTGGGAAAGATACATATACTAAGAAGTGGCACACTTTATTTTAAACCATCTGAAAATTGAAAATGAAAAGATGCGTTTCGATTAACGTTGTCGCTTTCATTCGTTTTTCACGGCAGGGTTTTCTCCCTTGGAGATATCAAATGCAGTTCGCCCACTTAAAACCGCTAACGGGAGATTTCACAAACTAAACCACAGCCTTTTTTAGTTTCATAGAATTCAGATTTGGCAATGATGCGATCGAGATCTGGTGCGGGGAAAAGCGAACTGTGACTCGGAAAAGGCCGAGAGCGACGACGGCGGCGACGAAGGTCAAGGGCCGAGTAAAACAGCGATGTGACGTTCTCCGGAGGAGAGCCGGGCTCCGGAAATGGAGAAAACAAAAAAAAAAACAACCAAAAACAAAGCAGCTTCTCGGGGCTTCAGAGTGGATCTGTGCGAAATGGCAGGCAGGAAAGAAAACGAGCGTCGTGATGGTAAAGATACCACCGAAGAAGTCTCAAAGAGCAGAGCGGGATGGTGATCTGATCTGCTTGGACCAATGGAAACCTCCCCGTGTGGATTTCTATTTATGTCTCCACCTGTGCGATGTGCCGTCGGCGCGCAGGCACGACGCTGTCTGGCAATAGAGAGATAAATAAATAAAGAGAAGTCAAACGTGCCCACGCAGAGACGGTGACGTTAGCGGCTCGCTCCGGCTCGCTCCGTCGCCGTGAATCAGCGTCTCGGCCTGCGAGGCTGCGTGCGTCCGGCGGGCGCGGGAACCGTTCGAACGCATCTGACGCGAAACGGTGTTACGTTTCCCTTCCCGGCGACGATTCTCTTGCTGATTGTCAGCCGGTGCCGAGAACCCGCGAGATACCGGAGGGATTTTAGGAAGGGAGACAAAAAATAAAAAGCCCTGCAGTCGATCCAAATGAAATGAAACAAAGCGTCGGTCTTGTGAAGCAGCGGCTCAAATCACAAAGTAGCACGGTCAACTTGCGGCGCGTAGCTTCGCCCTTTTAGCATTTTCACACTTCTGTCTGCGGGGGGGGAAAACGCAGGATTTTTAGTGTTTTCACAGAAATAGAAACAGACAAAAACACGCAACCGCCGTGATAGCCGTCGTCATAAGAGAAACATCCAAAGAGGAATACTTTAAAAACACCATTGAATTTGTGATTAGCTACCGCTAACGCTAGCAGCCGAGTTCCTTTCTCCTCGGTCAGGGAAATGTGGATTTTTCAGCTCGGTCTGTTATCAGTTTCCAGTTCAAGGTCAGTTTCCATCCTCTCAGCCATTTCGGATTCTGTATTTTTGAACGTTCATCCGGCGAAGAGCGTAAACGTGTCATTTCGATCGATCGCCGTTTCATCATCCGTCAGGTGAGGGACGCGGGGGGGGGGGGGGCTATTTTCAGACTGTCATCAGCGCCGATTCGCCTCGAGCGTCACGTCCGTGCTAAGTTATTCCAACTATAAGAGATAAAGGGAAAGCTGGGAGGGGAGGCGGC
>CAAKHD010014161.1:125528-160005 GCA_901007705.1 Fistularia tabacaria
CCCCTCCATTCTTTTGTTTTTTTTTTTTTTTAATCCTCTTCCGGGAAATAAGAGAAAGGTTTTTTTTATGGGCGGCCCTCTTTTCGCGCGGGGGGGGGGGGGGGGGGGGGGGGGGGGGGCTATTTTCAGACTGTCATCAGCGCCGATTCGCCTCGAGCGTCACGTCCGTGCTAAGTTATTCCAACTATGAGAGATAAAGTGAAAGCTGGGAGGGGAGGCTGCACCCGAGGGCATAGCTTAGCATCGCGTGACCGTTGGAAGGAGCGTAATCGGGCGGACGCCGACAAAAGTAAACCGTCGTGAAAGGAGGCAAACGAGGAAGGGGATAAACAGGATGTGAGCTTTATTTTTGTTTCGCCGCTGATCAGTTGACCTCGTCTAAACTGCCGACATATTTTGCAAGTCTGACGAAATAAAACCAAGTGTGTGAATTTTCAAGTAAGACCAACAATATCAACGTACAATAAGTCTCTTAATATATTGTTTTGAAGTACGTTGTATTACTGGAGGTGACTAATGATAGTTCTCACCATGAATGCGACTTCTGTCTGCTCCTAGTTTTGCTGCTGGTTTGCAGTCTAGTTGCTAGGTGGTGATGTGAAGCTTCATTCATTCATCCGGGAACTAGCAAAGCTAGCTGTCGTGGCTCTCGGCCTGCTTTCCGCCCGCCGTCCCTCAGCGGACATTTCCGAGCAAGGCTGGCCCGGCGTGTCTCGAAGTGCCGCTTTATTTTGGACCGTTTTATCGATGAAATGCGATCGCCGCGTATGAGACGCAACGCAGAACCTGCCAATTTCCATTCCTCTTCAAACCGGACGCTACTCGTCATCCTTCTTTTTCTTTTTGAAGGCTTTGCTCTGCATAAAATGAGCTCGCTGGCTATTTCATGAGAAGGAGAACTTCTTGACCTCACGACGACCCGCGCAGGCAGCCGCATTCTCCAATAAAAATCAGAGTTTTGATGCAGTTAGCAAAAGAGCCGCATCACACGTTCCCGACCCCTGCTCTAATCCAACGCCTGGCTCATTGAATGAGAAGTGAATGGTTGTGTTTCCCTTCATGTGTCCGTTTTGATAAAGTCATCACTTCCTGTTTGCAAGTCGTGCGTCTTCCTGATTTCAGCGGTTTGCTTTGAGGTCAGGCAAGAATTTTCTGAGAGACGGAAGCCTCGCAGCGAAGCGTCGCGTTCGAAGGATCGGCCGATGCCTAGATGAACAAGTTGTGTTTTAATGGCAAGCCGCGGGAGAACGATGACGATCCTACGCAGCTTTTGCAAATCTTTCGGCCGATTGGAATTCTTTAAATATCCATTGGTCACGACGGCCCATAGATCATATTTGACAAGTTTCTTGATTAAGCTCTTCCCTCTTTTCGAACTGCTATTATAGGTTAGATTTAATTTCCCAAAAAGAGGTCAGATTCGGCCGCTCACGCAAGAGGCCGAGGAACCTCCGAAAATTGCATTTCCTGCTGCTCTATAAGTGAAAGGCCTGCTGAGTGCCGGATGTAAATACACTGTTTTGACGGCTGCATGGTCGGAACTTGCACGTTCAGGAAGTCGGTTGAGGGACAAACCAGGAAGGACTCGTGAAAACGGGTCTTACTAGAGAGCGGCGGCACAAGAGGGCTCGCGGCGTCGTCCTCCCACGGGCGGATTCCAACCGTCAACGGTGCTTAGAAATGCTCGGCAGATATTCTGTCAGTTTGTCAGGAGTGACCTTCAGATTTGGTTCCAGTGTTTTTCTTTTCAAGGCAGATTAGACGCGCTATCAGTGCTTATATCAGCAAAGAAAACACCGGAGGGAGCAGCTGGGAGGATTGAGAGGCCGGCCAAAGAGGGAGGACGGAGGGGGGAATATCGAATATTTAACTCCAGGCTCTCAAACGGCATTAACACCAAACGCTATCAGACGAACGGTGGTGAGTGTTCCCTGACGGGCCGCACCACTCGAAATTCCCGTTCTATCCGCGGAAGCCACGTGCACGGGTTTCACTTCTCCAAGCCAAAGGGAGTGGATGAAGGTCGAGGGTCACGTGAGGGAAAAAAACCAAAACACCGAGCGCTGGGAAAACCGAGCCGAGGAACCACCGGGGGGATCAGCTGGATGGATTTGTTTTTTCTCGCCTCCGGTCTTAAAACTTGGCCAGCAGCTGAGAAGATGAATCTTTAATAATCCGATATTTTACTAAATCCTCCATTTTTGATAAAGAATCAGGCCTGTTCACTTCCTGTGGCTCCACTTTAAAAACTATCCAGATGTGACTTCTGACATCTGCTGCCGCTTCTCCTGAATGCAGGCTTTGGGGAACCATGACCGTCAAATAACCAGGACAGGACCATCGAAGAACCCGTGGGATCCCGAGGGAGCAGAGAGGGCATGGCGCTCTTCAAGCCTGAGAACGTGGAGGATTTCTACGAGATCGGGGAAGTTCTCGGAAGGTGTGTTCAGAAACGATCTGTACATTTTGAATGGGGATTTTAAACGCGATTCAGCGTTTTCTTGAACACACACAGCCGATCCCGATCCTTTTCCTTGTTTGCTTTTCTTCTCTGACCAACCAGTGGAATCCATGGGTCTCCAGGATGGGGCCTTGTGGAACTCCACTTGTTAGTTCAGGCTCTGATTTGTATATTGATTGAATCGCAGGGCGTTCAGATGTTTTCATGCTGCGCTCTCCCCATGTCACGCCTTCAATTTCAATGACGTCAATCCCCTCCCGCCGTCCAGTGGGCATTTTGGTCAGGTCCGACGGGTTCGAGAGCTGACGAGCGGCACGTACTGGGCGGGCAAGTTCCTGAAGATCCGTAAGAGCTCGTGCAGCCGTCTGGGCCTGGAGAAGAGCAGCGTGGAGCGGGAGGTGGAGATCCTCCAGGCCCTGCAGCATCCCAACATCGTGGCTCTCAAGGACGTGTTTGAGAGCCGGTCCGAGGTGGTGCTCATCCTGGAGATGTGAGTGGACGCGGAGGGTGTCGGAGTTTGTGGAGGCGCCTCCGCGCGAACCCTCGGACGTGGTGAGAAGTCGAGCCGGCGGGAACAGGACGCTCTGAAGCATCTCGCTCTCTCGGGTTTCAGCGTGAGCGGAGGTGAGCTCTTCGACTTCATCGCCGCGAAAGAGAACCTGCTGGAGAACGAGGCCATCGAGTTCATGAAGCAGATCCTGGACGGACTGGGATTCATGCACGGCAAGAGCATCGCGCACTTCGACCTCAAGGTGACGACACACCGATTGCGCGTGTTGTTCGAGGAAGAACAGTCGCATTTATTGTTTAACGGCTTCTTGCGGTCTTCTCTGCGCTCAGCCAGAAAACATCATGCTGTCGGAGGAGGCGTCTCCGCATCCCGACGTCAAGCTGATCGACTTCGGCCTGGCTCACCGCTTCCTGCCGGGCGAGGAGTTCAGGAGCACGAGCGGGACCCCCCAGTACATCGGTGAGGACCGTGGCGGTCGTCATGACAACAAGCGCTCGATCGCCATCGTGGGATTTTGGACGCGGACGCTTCGTTGTTCAACAAGTTCCCAGTTATCTCGTTGTTACAAGTCCTCTCTCTCTCTCTCTCTCTCTCTCTCTCAGCCCCTGAGGTGATCAACTGTGAGCCTCTGAGCACGGCTTCAGATATGTGGTGAACAAACTTTCTGTAACGTCACTCCTTGAAATTTCCGCGCCCAGTCGTATGCTTTTAATACCTTGACTACGCTCCCACCGCCGCGCAGGCGTATTTCCCCTCCTCCACGTCACCGCTCTCTCCCGCCGTACGCCCGTAAATTCCTCCGGTCGGCGGCGTGTCGCAGCCTGCCGCCGATCAGTCGACTCGACAGTTGCGGTAAATGTTTCCACCCCAATGAATGCCTTCTTTGTCTCCTTCCCCCCTGCAGGAGCATCGGCGTGATTACCTACATACTGTAAGTTGTAAGTGTGTGTGTTTTGGGTGGCGTGTGCGTACCTGCAGACGCCGTGAACTGTTTGAAATCTTTTCCCGGCCCGAGTTTGTTTCTCATCACAATTTCACATTCTCGCGGTTTCGATTTTCAAAATGGTACCGCAGCAGGCGCATCTGTGGCTTTGTGAGCACTCGCAGACCCCAGTACTCTGTTTTCATGTCATGATTCTGCAGTGTTGCACTAGGCAATGTCTATTCCAGGGGTCGGCAACCTTTACCACTCAAAGAGCCGTTTGCAGCCGTTTTTCCACAGCAAAGAAAACACCGGGAGCCACACGACCCTTTGGAAATTTAAACTGAATTAACACGGCATGTAACGATATTTGTTTTGCCTTTATGTTATATATTCAACCAAATATGTGTTGCATTTTTCTTAAATCAATGAACAACCGCAGAGAAAAGAAAATTACATTCCGGTTTGCAACAAAACATTTTGAACTCCGCAAAAAAAGAGTTGGGTTGAAGGTTTCTTTGAAGCAAAATACTCAATGTCTATTTGAGTCCTTCTCGTATTTATGGGGGAAAAAAACCCGGACTTCAATGATCCACGGGCAGCAAACCAAAAATGCCGTCGTCTCTCTGTGTGCTGTGCTTTCACTCAACAATGAAAAAATACGAACGTATGCGAAATAATCGTCAGTTAAAATATTGATCACACTCGGTTCATGTGATTTGTGGTCCTGAACGTCAGCGCACAGCGTCTGCATATCAGACCTTCATCTCCACACAGGACTGGAAGCTGTCCTCTGTGAGACGTGCGCGACAAAAATATTGAAAACACGTTTTATTCAGATGTTTCAAGATGGCCATAATCTTCAACTTTAAAATGACATTTTAAAAAGAAAATACATTTTAATTAAATCATTACTTTCAATAGCCACGGGGAGCCGCGGGTTGCCGACCCCCTGCTCCGGTCAGTACTGCGCCACTTGTAGTGTTGCCATGTTCGTGCAAAGGTGTCATCGCTGCATTGGTTTGTTAGTAGCACAATATTAAGTGAGCAAATTTTAGCATTGCTCAAATGTCGTATCTGACTTGTCTGTGGCCTCATCGTCGCGGTCCTCCCTCCCCAGACTGAGCGGCATGTCCCCGTTCCAAGGCGAGACCGACGAGGAGACGCTGAGCAACATCCTGGCCATGAAGTACGACCTCAACACGAAGTACTTCAGCATGACCAGCTCCATGGCCAAAGACTTCATCCAGAAGCTGTTGGTGCAAAACCCCAGGTGGGCGGAGCAGGTCTGGACTCGGACGTTTCTATCCGGGCTTCCAAGAGTCCAGATGGTCCAAAAGTATTGCTTGATGTGCATCTGAAGTGACTTGAAACTGATGCGTCTCGACTTCTGCGTTGCAGCGAAAGAATGACGGCGGAGGAGTGTCTCCTTCATCCCTGGATCAAGGTGAGCCTTAGCTCTGCGAAGCTCCGCTCACGTCCCGCCGCTTTTTACTAACCGGCCCGAGTGTCTCTAGCCGCTGACGCGCAAACAGGTGGCCAACAGGAACCGATCCTCCATCAACATGAAGAACTTCAAGAAGTTCAACGCCAGGAGGAAGTGGAAGGTGAGTGCGGATGGACGAAGACGAAAGCGCACGCCGGGTGTTTCTTTTCATGTGGTTTCTGAGGAGTGTGTGTCTCTGCCCCCCGCAGATGTCCTACAACATGGTGTGGGTTTGCAACCGGCTGGTTCACCTCAAACTGCTGTGCAAAGGCAGCTCTGAGTCGGTGAGGCCTATTTTTAATCTCGCTCTGCCCTCGGAGTGGCTGGAATTTATCGAGTTTGTAACGACGTGTTCCCGCAGAGACAATGCGAAAGCGACGCCGAGGACACCGAGAGCAAACCCGCCTCCCTGCTGCGCCGCAGACTCAGCAGCAGTTCGTAGAGCCGGCCAGCAGGCGGCGGCAGAAGCAGCCGTCAGACTGAGGGGAGTTTAGCGTCTCGTCAGCGGTGAGATGTTTCGGAGCGGCCGCTTTCTCTTCACACCCAGCTCCTTCTCCCTGTGAGATGCTCAGCGAGGCGGGAGTCTGCTACGTGCACGGACTCTCTGATTGCCGCCACGCGCAAAGAAAAGAGGAAACAAAAAGCTCCCATCATCTCCCAGGTCTTCCATGACTCGCCAGTCTCGAATCCCAACACATGCTTTTACTTTCCTGACATCACACTAGTGAAAATGTTGAAAGAAAAACAAAAGGAAAACTTGTTTCACAAAGTCTTTTACCGCAAAGGAAACAATTATTTATTGCCTTTTCTTGTTGTTGGTTTTTCTTTATTATTATTTTTATGTAAGCCGTCTGCAATTCACTGCATGGCCTGGTTGTCACGCCGACGAGAACGTCCTTCATCTCCAATGTTTGTGAAAAACCTTCCTCCGTCTCATCGAGGTCCTGAGCTTGCCTTGACCACGGCGAAGAAAAACATCGCTTTCGCAGCAGGTGTCGTCCGTGTGCGTTTGCGCTCCATGACAGATGAGCTAACAGGCTAGTTCATTAGCTTCACTCGCTCACGTTGTCGGTCGTAAAAACGTTAAATTGGGGACAAGAGAGTCAACACAGTGAGACGAACTTTAGAGAACGACTTGTTGCTTTTGTTTGATTTTCTCCCTGGATGTGTTTTACTGCGAGCGACATCAGGGTGCAACCTCCGTTCAGGAGGGGTTTACATCAGGGGCTCCGCAAAGGTTTTGAAAGAAGCACAAGCCTGAAAAATAAAAGTTTGTTAAGAAATAATTTTTTTTACATTTAATACGTGCAAGTATGAATATATTTGTATGAGATAAATATGCACAGAAGTTCGGATTAATCAGGAATTAAATCATAAAGTAGGAAGCGGTAAACGTAGAATTCACGAATTGTGAAAAAAATGCCACCGAGAGGTCGTTTTTATGGTAATCATTTCACTGTCGTTCGGTTGGTCACTTGTTATTTTTGTCTTCTGGCTTTTCGGACCGCTTTTTTTCCTTCTAACTTTCGAATCCCGTCTTTCGGCTGACGTACACGTTCGCCGCCCGCCCTCATCGCCTCTCCACTCGCCGGTGAAAGGTAGCATCTGTTCGAATGGCCACGGGGGCGGCGAGGCCCAGGCTTTTTGACCGCTGCTTGTGAACGAAACATTTAACTGTTCATGTGTTGATCTCAAACACAGCCACCGCAACCTGGAAACATTTGAGGGAGTCTGTGTGTGTGTGTGTGTGTGTGTGCGCGCGCGCGCGCGCGTGTGCGTGCGCGTTTTTAGGCTTTGCCAGCCTAATATTTAACACTGTAGAAGTGAATATACAACCCACATTACCTCCAAAAGTGCATCTGGTTTTAGTTTATTTAAAGAAAGTCATTTATTAATGAACTAAAAAGCTAATTTTATCATCAAAACTTCTGTTGAGGATCTGTTTTAATGGAACTGTTTTACATGCAACAAGAACCGAGCTGCTTTTAAAATGTCAAAAACCCATTAAATCAACAAAAAATGTTACCACCAATCGGCTTTTGTGAATTCTTGTCGCAAGAGAGGTCCGTGCAGGGGCTCGTCCAGGGATTTCTAATCGAGCGCTCCTGGGCTGTGTCCCAGTTCGGTTACATCATATTTGAAATCTGCATTCCACCACGGTGAATCATATTCAAAAGAAAAGCAGTAAAACAAACAGTCCTTCAGATAATAAATGTTGGCAAGTGTAATAATTCCCCCCTCGGTGTGAACCTTCAATCTGCATTTTACTGTTTTTACTCAACCCTCATAAACAACCACTCCCTCTCAGCTGAAGTTTGCCTGAAGCACATTTGGCCAGGATTGGCTCACTGCTGCCACCTAGTGGCTGGGCGGTGTAACTGCAACTCAGGTGTGCGTGAAGCACAAAACTCAGGCCGTGCAGGAATAAAAATGAACCAGGCTTTGGTTCAAACACCACGTGACCTCTGACGCCTACACAATCACTAACAGCGGGGAATTCAAACCGATATCAATCCAGATTCTTGGTTGAGAAAGACTAGACGGACTCAGGTTCATGCAGCTGAAGAAAGTCCCCTCAGAATGTGCGCGCCTGAAAAGTGCTGATCGAGTGACGTCGCCAAGACGCCTACATGTCAGAATTTTAACCAAATGTCCACAAACTAGTCTTGCCTTCCAGATGACGCCGGGATGCTTCCTGGACGGAGGACCAGCACGTGTTGACCTGCGTTGACCTGCGTTGACCTGCTCACGGCTGCAGCTGTCGTGGCCGTTTGGTTTGCGATTTAGTTACAAATAATTCAAAAGCGTGAATAAAACAGACACAGATGATTTATTTCAAGCTTTTTTTTTTTTTTCTTTCCCCTGTTGAACACGGACGCAGAGACGACGAGGGGAGACGGGAGGGCGACGGCCGACGACACGGCCGTCAACAAAGTGCTGAGAACGGGGGAGGAACCGAGGAGGCGGGACAGCGGAGGACGGGGACACTCGAGGGACACGACCACCAAAGACGTCCGGCCACAAACAGGTCAAGTCTCCAGACCGAGACCAAGATGGCGGCGCTTCCAGAGCGTTTAGCTGAAAACACACAGTCGGTGTTAATGTCCATCTTATATTCATACATTCTTTCCATGTTTAAAGAAAAGGTACACACACAATTACAAAAAACATACTTATAAATACAACGAATGCATCGCTGTGAAAATGTGTTTTTCTATGCATAACAGAACTATAATACGAATAGAATTGTCTAAATAAAAGATAAAGTAATCGAAAAGATATAGTAATTTTGCATAATATTGGGATTTTTTAAAATAAAAAAATCTGCA
This sequence comes from Fistularia tabacaria, assembly GCA_901007705.1. Taxonomy (NCBI): domain Eukaryota; kingdom Metazoa; phylum Chordata; class Actinopteri; order Syngnathiformes; family Fistulariidae; genus Fistularia; species Fistularia tabacaria. Next base: position 134,238 of record CAAKHD010014161.1, read on the forward strand.
TTTTTGAACCTCAGTACCACATTAATCAAACCAAAAAAATATCTCTGAATAGCGCATGAAAATATAAACCACAAATATTTTGGGTTGAAAAGAATGCAATTCAAATTTATATTTACGATTTTTTTTATTTTTTTATTCAGCGTTCTGGTTTTCAAAGAAAATGATATTTTTTTATCCCATAAACGAAAAATCCGTATTTTAGGAGCCCCACTGTACGTGCCTATGTTTTAAATGTGAAAAAAATCTCATTTTATTTTTGCTATGAAGAAGGGTTGGCTGAATGCGCATTTGAAACTGGCTGGGGTTCAGTTCCTCCAACAAGGTTCAGAACCGCTGGTCTAGAAATAACAAAATGTACCGATTAGGTCGGGCTCTTAGTTATTATGAACCTGATCACATCACTAGGTGACGACGGCGTGTCACTTCGGCTTCATTCTCGGACAAATTTAGCTTGAAGATGTTCTCTCAAGTTTACACTTTAGGACGACGAGTCATCTGCCGCCGCGAAACTCGGAGAATCTTTCAGCTTCTTTGCCCAAAATCGGATATTGGGATCGCAATGTGTCATTTCAGTTCCTGTGACAGAGCTCTACATTGCTGTGGAGAGGGAGTGTACTACAACAGACCACATGGGGCGTCCACCTACATGGAGGTCATGTCATTGAGGGCGTGGTCCAGCTCCTCGCTGATGGCTTTGTACTTGAGTTTCTGTGCGTAAAGCTCATCTGCGTGACCCGGGACGGACGGGTCGGAGATCAGCCATGTGAGAAAGGAAACGTTTTTAATGTTTCATCGCGAGAAAAAAAACAAAAACGTGCAATTATAAGTTCAACAACGGTGATGACCACTTTTTTTTAAAAACAGCAGGAGTTATAAAAACTGCGTCGCCGCTGCAGTTAATATCAGCCGTGTTTTTTTACCTTCCAGATCATCGATGGTTTTCTCCAGTTTGGCCACGGACCTCTCAGCGAACTCCGCCCTGGTCTCCGCCTGACGCCGCAAAGCACAACGTCCGATCAGAGAACGGCGCAGAAGCGGGTGGGTTTCCGAGGCTACGTCTCACCTCTTTGAGTTTGTCCGTCAGGATCTTGATCTCCTCCTCGTACTTGTCCTCCTTTTGCGAGTACTGAGGAGACAAAGGACTCCCGTCGCTCGGTCGGACGAAAAACAACAACCCAATATTTTCCCGTCTACAGCCGGTTCTCCTGTCTGTACCTTCTCTGCCTGGGCCTCGAGAGACTTCAGGTTGTTGGTGACGTTCTTCAGCTCCTCCTCCAGCTCGGCACATTTCCTGCGAGCGTTTGGATTGAACGGAGAGGAGAGGGAGACCCGAGTCCAGACAGGCAAGTGTCAACAAACTCACGTCTAATCACGAACGGACGTATTTCAACAAATTCGACTCGTTCCGGTCGATGTTTTTGCTGACACTCACGCCTCGGCCAGCTCCGCCCTCTCCTCCGTGCGCTCCAGCTCTCCCTCCACAATCACCAGCTTACGGGCCACCTGGACGAACACAGTAAACACACTGGATATTGACGCGCACGTCCCGATCACTTGCCAGTTTGAAAGCCATCGGTGACAGCGGCAGGGACCCTCACCTCCTCGTACTTGCGATCGGCCTCCTCTGCGATGTGTTTGGCCTCCTTCAGCTGGATCTCCTGCAGCTCCATCTTCTCCTCGTCCTTCAGGGCCCTGTTCTCAATCACCTTCATCCCCCTGCACACACACACACACACACACACACACACACGGAAAAATCTTACAGCCTGTGTGTGCGTTTGTGTGTCACGACCTGCCAATATGGATTGGTGTAATTCGCTTCTTCTGCCACTAGAGGGTGCAAAAGTCTCCTCTTTCACAGCGGGGATGTGAAGGCGAGCAGGAAAGCAGGGGTTTAAAAGATAGCATGAATTCTCATTTAAATTGAAAAAGTAAGATATGTATTCGAATTTAAACTTAGATTATCATGTTTTCTCAACAGCTAATTGTTTTTCTTTGGATTCTACTCAAAAAACATCCACGTTTTTTGGTTGTAGAGCTCCAATTTGATCAAAAGATGTTTCAACCTTCGCCCAAATCACATTCCAACAGAGATCTTGCATGTGATTTCTTTTTTTTTTCTCCATGAAACCAGCCTGTCTCGGCATGGTGCCACCAATCTTGGTGATGTGATGGGACATAAATAACAGCCACTTGGAAAAGTGTCACCACCCAGTGGAGCCGCAGGTTTTGTGTTAAGAGTCGGGAACATGAACCACGTCAGTCGCCCAAACATTTTGAGTGGCGACATCAAATCTGTCCCTGATCTTAGCGGTGCTTCGCGGCTAAATCGGAGCGCGGCGTCACCTCTCGCTCTCGTCGGCCGCCTTCTCGGCCTCCTCCAGCTTCTGCAGGGCAGTGGCCAGCCTCTCCTGGGCTCGGTCCAGCTCCTCCTCCACCAGCTGGATGCGCCTGTTCAGGGAAGCCACTTCCGCCTCGGCCTGCGGATGAACAGGTGCGGATTAGGATTTGTTTGGCCCTTTCAGACGTAGAAACAAAGCACAGAGATTCATTTACGTCCAAATGACGTGGAGAAAAAACCTCACGTTGAGAACAAACTGATTCGTCATGATTTGTTTTTTTTCTTGGTACAGTTTGTTAGACACATAAAATCGTTCCAGGAATGACTTGCGATTTGTCCATGTACAAACTATTTATGCTTATTTTTTGGTTTATTCATTTTCCATTTTTAAAGGCGCAGTAGCATTTTTTTTTCCATTTTTTGGGCGGTGATAGATGAATATGATACAAGCGATATTGTATTTTATTTTTTTTTGTTTTATTTTGAAATCGGCTTAGTGTCTCTGGCTAGCGCTGTGATTTTAGCTTGTTTCAAGGGGCTAGCCTTTGGACTAGCATCTCTGTAACCTACTTATAAAAAGAGCTGTTGGTGACAACAACTGTTTGTTTTTTTACAAAGAACTTTTCTATTTTTGTTTCAAAAAGCATCTAACCGCACTTTTATGAAAACAGTTGGTGTCACAGGAAGTCAAATTTGGACAATGTAAGGTCGTGTGTGGATCAGCCGGCAAGCCACCGACATCGGATATCCGATCCTTAAAGAAATCCTGATTCATGGAGTCCCCCGTTCAAGAACTGGAACGAGAAAAGGTCATACGCAGACAGTGGTCCCCGCTCGGAAGGGCCGATGCCCCATAAATGGACTTGGACCATTGTTAAGCTAGCGGTCAAGGTTTAGCGGCTGACATCATGGCCAAAGCAGGGCTCCGAATCCCCTCCGACAGCTGTGAGGCCTCCACGCCGGGCACGAGGGGAATGGAATGCAGGGGAGATGCGGGGAATCGGCGGGGCTTGGTTTACACTGGCAGCATTACAGCTTTTCATCAGAGCCGCGGCCCCGGCTTGAGAACGGCGGCTGCGATATTTAGGGGCTCGCCATCTATTTGTTCCTCTCTTTAATCGGGTGGATGATGAGGACAAGTAAACGGTGAGGGTGACGAACGAAAGGCGGGTCAGGACGCCGGGGGACTGACATCTGAGGCATTTGCCTCAATTATCACAAACTTAAGGGCCGTGTATTACACAAATAAACGTGTTACTCACGTCGGCAGCCTTCTTATCGGCCACCTCGAGCTTCTCCTGAGCATCCTTCAGGGCCTCCGAGTACTTGTCCAGCTCGTCCTCCGTCCCCTTCAGCTTCTTTTGCATCTGCAGAAGTTCGTCCTCATGCTGGAGGCGCAAGTGTGGATTCAGTAAAACAGGGTTAGAAGCGCCTGAACGTAAAAAAGCCTCGCATTGAAAGATTAGACAAAGACATAGTTAGTGCAATACATCCCCATGCATGTGAATATTTGAAACAATATTCATAAAATATTCAATGCCGTTTCCCCCAATCCTGCCCCTTTTGAACCCCTCTTCTATTTCTTCAAATGAACAGCGGTGAAAACCACATTTCCTCTGCGACAGAATTGGGAACTTTGTGTCGTTACATCGGCCTTTCTGGCTTGCGGTCTGATTTCCGCCGGCTGTCACGGCCCACCTGTTTGCTCCTGTCCTCTGCTGCCTTCTTGTCTGCCTCAGCTTGTTCGGCCTGGTCCAGAGCGTTCTCCTTGTCCAGCTTCAGCATGAGCATCTTCTTCTTGATGGCCTCCATTTTGGCTGTGTTCGAGTGTCTTGTCTTTTAATTTGGAATTATTACTTCTTCAGGCGAACACAAGGTGGGGGGTTGGAGAGCGAGAGAGAGACGGCAGCAGGACAGGCGACCTGAGGACGGATGCCTGAGGCGAGTGGACTGGACGAGACACCAAGCTCTGACAAAGACAGAGGGGGGACATTTATATGACGGAAGAGGTGACACTCCCACTTCCAAAGCCCTCACATGACGCACCCTCTTTTGTCCCGCGGTCACTAAATACTGTAAATCTCCCGTTTCATATAAACTCGGTAATAATACTTCCCTTCGCCTTTCTGTGGAAGTGAAAAACATCGAGGCCAAAACGGCGGAGGTTAACTTGTTTGTTTTGTTATGGCTGCCGCGCGGTGGACTGCCAGCTGTTGCTGCCATCAAGTTTGCGGAGCGCGGCTATAATCTCGCATCCATCTGACACCGTTTGAGTTTGCAGGGAAAGACGATTCAATTCCAGTGGCCTTTATTAAACGTTGTTTCCTTCAAGCCCGGGACCTTTACAAGTGAAATGTCAAAAGCGGCTCAAAGGGTGAGCTTCGTTCCCGCCGAGGGAGTAACCGCAGCCCCGGAAGGGAGGGGAGGAAAGTTTGAGTGATGTTTTAGACCTGGGGTTCGCAAATTTTTGTCTGGTCGCGACCCCAAAAACAAAGTTGCCGGCGTCCCCTCATCCGCTGCTGACTCCGAGAAAATGTTTGAAAAATCAATCACGACAATAACAATAACAATTTGTCTCCAAGAGAAGTGCTTCACACTTTAAAACTGCCGAATTCGAAAATCTAAGATATAAAAAGGCAGGGTCTCAATCTTAAGGCTACAAATGTGATGGGTAAAATATGACAGGATTTGTACGTAGAAAGTAAAGGTCCCCAGTATCGACCCCTGAGGGACGCCACGCTCCACTCGAGCCATGGAAGAGAAATATTCGGGTTCTCAGTACTGGCCACTAGAGGCGTGCCTTGCGTCACCGTAGATACTGCTCATGCGATTAAAAACTCGAAACATTTCCTCCCTGACTTCATTAACCTTTAAAAAAAGGTGATTTGGGGACCCGAGCCTTAATTTCGGATTCCTGCGATAAGAAAGAAGCGCAGGAAAACTCTCCTTGCCCAACAGTCGGAAACAAAAGCTGATGAGAAGGCGAAGAAAAACGCCCCAAAGTGTTGGTTGGTGTTTTTGCAGAGGACTTATCTGTGTTTACTGCTTGGGTGCGTGCAGAATGTGATATATCGTCCCACTGCCAGGACAGAAAGGTATCCTGGACTTTACGCCTGCTCCTGACCAGGAATGAGATTTGCAGCCCGGACTTAGCGAGAGGGAGAATTAAGCCTCGGTGATGCAACCGACGTAACTTTAAGACCGTCATTTAAGTTGCGACCGACTTAGCTAAAGGCGAGGGGTGAGGCCCGTCCATGCCACCGGCGACGGGACTCAAAACACGCCGTATTAACTTCTGCCCTCAAAACTTCAACACCGGTATGAAAAAGACCTTTGCGACGACTTGTGGATGGAGCAAACTCACCCGGAGGTGGAATCGGCTCGGTGGTTGATTAGCGTGTGGACGGTTCACCCGTTTTAGCATTTATTATCTGTCCAAATGTGAAGAAAATAAGAAATAGCAACTGTGACAAGCTGGATGGGCAGAGCAAAAATAAGTACCGACAGTTTTGATGTTTAGTGTGTGTGTGTGTGTGTGTGTGTGTGTGTGTTGGCTACCATGAGTGTGTGTAATTACAGTACATCTAGTCATTCTAAGTACATCTTATTATCGCAATATAAGAACAACGCTTGTTTCTTTAACATATACAATGACGTATTTGTATATTGTCACCCTCTAAAACATTTTTCTGCCAAAATCAACTCCTTGTTCACATGTAGCTTTTATTTATACAGTGCATTTCATATTTACATTAATATTTACATTAGATATTATTTAGATTGAAAAAGAGATAGATAGAAAATAGATAGATAGAAAAAATGACTTAAAATGGCTCTTATTTTAGGAAGGTGACGATATGTCAATGTGTACGTACATGTATGTATTTATGTATATTTTTTTTAATTATTATTATTATTTATTTATTTATTTTTAAATTATTATTATTGTTTTTTATTTATTTATTTTATCTACATATTTTTATTTACTCCTTTTTTTCACAGACACTTTTTTTAATCACTGGCAGTCGCTTTTATTCCCCGAATGAACCAAAACACAGTGATGTTGCAAAGCCGAAAAGCAGGCCTCTCCGGGATGCTGAAACAGCTCGTTGCCGGGCCGGAGCGTCCCGGCGAGGATGAGAAGCTGCGTGGAAGAACACAATACAAACCGTCTCCAGCCTCGAATTCCTGTCCTGTAACTCTATTCCATCACCTGGCCTGCCATGCCTATAATTGGATTTCTCCCGGGATCGGGTACGGGGGCAACGAGAAGCACTTTTAGGGGCAGCGGGGGGTTGCGGGGGGTGTTGACGGGGGGTGAATATGTCAGTTATTCCCCTCACTAGGCACCAGCGGAGTTATTAATAAACATCTTTTGGCTGACATTGTCTGCTAGATCAGAATAACACGCCGTGTCTGCGGCAAAGCGCGCCGACGGGAACCGGCAGCGGGGGAAACCGAGGGAAGTCGGCAGGTTGCCATGGTTACCTGGACATCGAGCGAAAAGAGCCGGCGATCCGGACGGGGATGTGTTTTATTTTGGCCTTCATTTCAAGCCAGCGTCCCAACACACACACACACAGACACACACACACACACACACGCGCGCGGTCCTGAGAAGGTGTTGATGTATCGTAATGGTGATTGTGGAGGCCCGGATTTATGGCGCTGCTGAACTCCGACGACTCCGGTTAACCCTTCCGTGGTTGCCGGGGTCAAACTTTCTGGTCTCCGCTTTTAGCTGCGAGGAAAAAGTGTCAAAGGGAATTTTAGTTTTATTTTAACCTGAACGTCAGTGGAGCGATCACACCATAGTTCCATGATATTCATTAATGAACTATCTCTGAAATATAATCATTAATATCATACTCTTGTTTTTATCGTTGCTATTGTTTTGCACGTTTTCAGGAAAATTCTTGATTTATTTGGAGTCACTTAATATTGAGGGTAGCACAATCACTGATTAGTTCTGCTTAAAAAATATTGTGTTGTTGTTGTGGTTTTTTTTTTTTCAATTTTCAATGTATTTATGTCTGACATTTAGATAAATTGCCAATCATTTTCTATTCAGTTTGCAGGAAGAAGTTTTTTGGTATAAATAAGTTGTGGGTCCTCTCCAGCTTCCCACTTCCATCATCATCGATATATATGGTCACTTCCTGTTGAAGAAAGAAAAAAAAATGGAAACCGACCAAAGGACAAAAGAAACAAGAAAAAAAATGAATGAAAACAAAAGGAAGAAATAAGGAAAAACACGTTATTTATATTGGAGATTTCTTTATTTCATTATGTGTTAGTACAATTCATATGAAGAACGAAAGATGCCGTAAAAGGAAAAGGAGTCCTGAATATGTAACATCTTGTTCTGCTTACAGTCTCTCAGATATTTTATTATTAAATTAACTTTATCATTTGCCACCAAGGGGTTTCCCTTCTGGGAAAAGCTGGTGGAGACTCGGCAAAACGACGGCGCGGCGTAAAATACATTCCCATCAGAAAAGTAACAGCACTGGAAATATGAAAAATCGAGCTTCATATGCAAATCCAGATAGAGATAGAGAGGTAAACAAGAAAGCAGAAAGCCTGTTTGTATTGCCGTGGTTACAGAAGTAAAGCCTTTTTTTAAAAACATGCAACGCAACCAAGCACTTTGGATCAGCAGACGTTTATCGAAACCCCTTCGCGCCGCAACTCTGCACTTTTCTGTGCAAATAAAAACTCAGCAGCAGCCCAGCAGGTTCAGAGAAAGCGGCGGGAACTTTATTTGGGGGGTCCCATAGAAACAAATGATTTGATAACATTGCATCGGTCGTTTGTGTGCTTGCGGTATATATTGAAATATTTTTTGTTTTCTGTTTCTGACATCCTGTAAACATGTGCAGGAGGAAGTATTTGGATATTTACACCTTCAGGAGTTTGACACTGCAAGTGCAAGTCCTAAATGAAAGAACATCGGTGAAAGTTCAGTCGGCCTGTTTTAAAAAACATGAAGGCTCTGCAACGTGTTTGAGCGGAAATATAAATCAACGGCCCCTCAAAGCAAACAGTGGAATTATTCAATGAAATCAGAGGTAAAGCATCAAACCTTCACATTTGTGAGGCAGTCAACTCGCGTTTCTTTTGACTGTGACATTGAAATTCAGCGATCGGGCCTCACGTTGGAATTCCAGGAAGCTCCCGCCGCTGTTGTTTAACTTCCTGACACCTGTGTCGCACTAATGACTCATCAGCCCCCCCGGGTTCATCCCTCGGCCAATCGGCGGCGGCCCTGACGTCCCTCCAGCTGCTCCTCGGCCCCGTCGTATTTTAGTCGTCTCCACGCCAGACTCCGATTCAGAAAAACCCCTTTGACTTTCACTTCACTTTGCATTTTATTGTTGGCGGGAATAAACCCGGGCGTATTTCAGACCCCTGAATGCGATGAATATACAAAAAAAACGGGATCCTTCCGCCTTTGTCCTCCTCCTCGGGCCTTTTTTTCTTTTTTAATATTTAGTGCAAATTGACATCAAGATTGCTGCTCGTTTTGCCTTGGATGGAAACCGTTGACGAAAATTAAACAAAAATCCCTTGGCGGGGGGGGGGGGATACTTGTATTACATAAATGTACTATAAGATAAGCATAAGAATACCTGAAAGGTTTAAGTATTCGCACATTCCAGAGATGTAACACAACCCTTTGTCTCCAAAGCACGACTGGAAAACAACTCACAATCACAAGCCTCGGATGCAAAGCAGATAAATAAAGGCGGAGAGGTCGGCGTGGGCGTGTTTGCGTTTGTTGTGCTTCGAGGTGAGGAGGCCCCCGGAGGAACCGGTGGGCCGGGGTCAGCAGCGGGGTGGGGGGAGGGTGGGGGGCCCCGGTCGGCGTTGCGACACGTAACCGCCGTCAGATCTCCTCCGGGATGTCCTGAAAATCTGCAAGAGCGAGAGCACGAGTTACGACAGACCCTTTGGATTTTAAAATGGGGAAAAAACAATGTGTTTAAACGGAAAAAATTCATCGCGGGTCCATCGTGAAATGGATTGTAGGCGGAGTTTAATAAGTGGAAGTTCACAGCGTTGTGAGCTGTCGCTGCCATCGACCGTCCATCAAAGCAATCAATTTCAAATATGTTTGAATAAATGAAACCATAAATTGAAAAAAAAAAACAAGCTTGCGTGAATCAGGAAGGGAGTGATCGTGCACGCCTTTGTGTTCGTACCCTGACCAGGAAAAGACCCCCGATATCCATTTCATTATCGTCTGATTCCGTACATTTGGCAGAAAAAAAACGAATCCTCCACTCCAGTTGTATAATTTCAGACCAACAAACATGAAACTACTGAATGTTCACTTTCTAACCCTCCCTTTTCATTGAGCGGTGAAATCAGACGGTGACCTCTGGAGCTCCCGGACGCCGTCCCCTCCTCCTCCTCCTCCTCCTCCTCCTCTTCCTCCTCCTCCTCGTCATCCGACATCACGTCCACCTCCACGTCGCTGCCGTCCCGCGGGGCGACCGGCCGCTGGAGAGTTTCCTGGCCCGCCGGCGGCGAGCGGGCCCCGGTGGAGGTCCCGCCTCCAGACTGCAGGTGAGACGGGTGGAGTGGGTGAGCGAGGTTCACTGCGCTGCCACCGACTGGTCGGTCTTTCACTCATGCAGCGATTCCTCCACTGAGGAGTCGACTCGGCGACTCCGTTTGCTTGTATTTCAAATTAAATTTCCCCATGAGAATGAAATTACCATTTATCCGCCCCGGCCCTCCTGGTTTTTTGTTACGTGCAAGAAAAATGTACCTTACTAATAATATGTCATGTATGAAAGAAATAATAAAAGAGAATGAAATTAGAGAATGAATTTAAATTCCATAAAAGAGAATAAGGTGCTTTATCGCTTAACTTACTTGCTACTAATTTCGCGCGACAATGTGTTGCTACATGTAACGTGGACACTTTGCTGCAATTTATTAGTAACTTCATTTATGGACAAAGTGAAGCCGCTCCTCTTTTTAAACCCATCAAATCGTCCCGACCGGCTTTGAATGACTCTTCCGACGCCTCGTCCTTCGACGTCCCTGCCGTATACGTTGTAACTTGTCACGCATGCCACATCTCACCGGCAAAAACTTCTTCATCTCTTCACGGACGAGTCCAGGACACGCACGCCTCGCTCGTGTTTTCCCATGGTTTTTCTCTGGGCTAGCTAGCGGCGGGCGGCGCGTCCGACTGTTTTTAAACGCCAGTGTCAAACGCTCGTCCCGCTCGCTTGTAACTCAGATCTCGGCTGGTATCACAAAGCAAGAAATCCGCTGAGCGACGACTCGTATCTCAGGAAAGCGCATAGGTTGATTTCCTTCATGGTTTGGATCTGATGTGTTCTGATGTGTTCTGATGTGTTCAATGTGTATTGGTCGATCATAACATCAACACTAAGAATCTAAGAAAAGTTAGTGCACCTCCGGCCGCTCCTCCGGCGCCGCTGCTCCGCAGCCCTTCATGTGTCGGACCTGCCTCTCCAGCTTAGCCCGGGCCTTCTCGCTGTCCTTGAAGCGGCTCTCGGCGTCCCGCAGCCTCAGCAGCTCCTCCTGCAGGAGGCTGTGCTGCCTCTGAAGGAGGGCCAGCTCCCCGATGGTCGACCCCGCGCCGGCCTCACGGCTTCCCCCGTCTCGCCAGAGGGAGCGCCACCCACCTCCTCCTCCTCCTCCTCCGGCGGTTGGCGAGTCCTGCGGCGGCCGGAGCAACTCCAGGATGGAGTCCTGCTTGATGACGGCTGCCTGCGGGAGACGATGGAAGCCAGCGTCAGCGTTTGGTGAGCCATTCTAAAAACATTTACAGCCGCACAACACCGAAGGAACGGTTGTTATATTTCCGCATTCTGCCATGGACCGTCCCTTTACAACGCACCTGCAGGGCGTGGAGGTAAACACTGAGGTTCATCAGATGCTGGTAGACTTCCTGTCACACAGAAGGAACACACTCATGACCAGCGTCCAAATCAATGTCAAAGTCAAAGTTAGCTTTATTGTCAATTTCTCCGCATGCGATGGACATTCAGAGGAATCGAAAAGACAATTCTCACAATCCCACGATGACGTGAAATCAATAGTAATAGAGTGCAAATTAACAGTAGATTGAAATGTTACATTAAACTCTGAGGTGCTGAAGTGCACGCAGATACAGACCGGTTTTTAGTGCAAAGCGGCTGGAGTGCAAAAAGATAAAATAAATAAGTAAATGTAAAAAAAAAAGAAATAAAATAAGTGGTAATGTCTTGATATGTTATCAGAGTCCAGTACAGAGACAGTACCGCCATGCCATCGCACACACTCTCACACACACATGCAGTAATTTATTGTGTTTTCTTATTTTTTCACAGCCACGTCCGCCTGTAAGCGATAATTTAAAATAGTAAAATGAGTTATCGATATAGGTTTTTTTTTCATCAACTTAGCTTAATAGGACACTTAGATTATCATTCTAGAATTTGGAGGGACTTTAAAAATCATCCCTCTGCATCTCACAGCCCAGTAAATTATTTTCAGGTTACATTTTTGTATTTTTCTTGAATTAATCCCTGACTTAAGAGTTAAATCCTTAACCCGGACTCACCTTTGCTGCCGGGGAGTCGTGACCCCCGTTGATGATCAGCTCCCGATCATCTGGGCAGAAGCAAACACATCAGTTAGAGAGAAAACAATATCTTAAAACCCCCGTCAGCCACTTTATTAATGTTAAGATTTCCTCCGGGGGGGACTCACTGGTTTCCGACGCCTCGGTGTGGTTGTGGTGGCACAGGAGGGGAATGTCCACCGAGGAGCCCAGCAGGAGCTCGCTCAGGCGGTCCACTGAGGAAACAAAACACACCTCACACACTTGAATCCCAACACACACGGAGGAGCCAATGCTACTAAAAGTTGTTTTTTTTTCCAGAGAGACACGAGGCGAACAAGAGCGGGCACATTAAATCGAGTTAGAAAGGCGAGAAGGATTCATTTACCAGTAATGTTCATTGATAGGCAAGGGTCATTTGGTGTTTGATTTAACACGTAAGTAAATATAACTTTGATTTGTTCCACTCTTTGGGTTGGAAATGCACGTAATCTGATGACGATTGAACACTGTGAATGTAAAGAAAGGAATAGAAGAATAGACTGCAAACTGAATTTGACTTTTAACTCAATGCATGCTAAAAAAAAAGGATATCTTTGCAATTAATAATTTGGGGGGGGATTTTGGACAACTTTACGGAGATTTTGCCAGTCATTTCAAAATGTGCCACTTCTTTTCAGCATTCGTTCCTATTTTGGAAGCTTCATTGTGGAGATTCAGTCGTCCAGGTCATGGTGGACTTGAATTTCTTCACTTGAAGACGTTTCGCCCCTCACCCGAGAGGCTCCGCCCACGGGAAACGCCTTCAAGCGCAGAAATTCAAGTCCAGTAGCCGCTACAAGAAGATTCTGACGGGAGGTCATTTCAATGCTTGAGTCGTTTTCATGCAAATCGTGGATGCAGTTCTGGCGGCAGCCACTAGGGGGAGCCACCGAGCCCTCAGAACCGCAGTTCACCGCCCCCGTTGTAAAACTTACCCTCCGTTGTGGCGTCCAGGAGGAGCTTCTCCGCCCGGGGTGCTTGGGGAGTGTCCGCTCTGAATAGATAACGGGTGATGGGAGGCTGTAGGTCGTCATGGCAACTGGTCACCTGGGCCAGCTCACAGAACAGAGTGACCCTCTCCTGCAGGAGCTCCAGCATCTCCCGGTCCTTGTGCTGCAGGTCGGCTGCGGGCGGAGGAGGGGCGGAGTCGGCAGTGAGACATGACAAGCAGCGATCTTTTTCCGACATTCAAAATAACCAAATGCTAAATTATGATTTCCCTCCCATGAATGTGTGGAGCGTTCGTTGTCAGTCAGGTTTTTCCCTCTGACCTTTCAGGCGTCTCAGATGGGCCTTGTGTTCAGTCTCGATGAGCGGGAACTCCTCTCTCGACGGACACCTGGGAGCGAAGACACATCGTTTGTGTTTATTCTCACACACACTGACCAACCCTAACACACAACAGTGTTCTCAGAAAACACGAAGACTTGACAATAAGCCCCAGTTATCGAGACAACATCGACGTTTTCGTAAATGCCGGTGACTTCCACCCACTTGCTGACGGCGCGCTGGATCTGGCGAATCCACACGTTCTTGTCCTCCTTAGAAACGGCGTGGAACTCGTACATCTCGGCCGGGGAGGAGTCGGAGATGAGGAACATGCCTCGGTCCTGAATGGCTATGTCTCTCACGATCAGGTTTTGAAGGGAAAGCACCGGGGGTTTGTCCTGGATCACACGGCGGCCCAGGGCCGGAGAGACAATCCATCCGTTTTTTGCAAACGTTTACCTTAAACTAATTTGGTGTATGTTCTTTTTCCCGTGTGTGTGTCTGGATGCTCTTACCAGGCATGGAAAGATGTACCTCTGGTCTTTCTCCTGCAGAAACACCAGGATGTCTGTCATCAGTAAGACCTGTACATCTACACATAGACGCCACACACCAAAACACAGTAGTTGTTGTTTTTTCTCATCAGGCAGAACAGAGGCGAGTCGTTCAGTGTTTATGAAAATGGCCGACCCCATGTCATGGTTCGGGAGAGTTGAGCGAATTTGATCGGCAGCTGATTGCCAGACGATGGGGTTTGGGTTTGGATTTATTTGTGGAGGCAACGTTGGCGCCCGACCCGGATTTCCACGCTGACGTAAAGCACCTTTGAGCCGGGATCCCGGCGTCTTCCAGAACAGGGTTCCCTCGTGGACGAGCTTCCGCCGCAGCAGCTCTGCGGGCCTGAAGAGCCCGCCGTCTCTCACCCTGGCTTCGGCCCGCTGGTCAAGCTTGGCCTGGATCTCCTGCATCCGCTGCGTCTTCTCCAGCTCCTCCATCTGCCGGCCAGGTTAGAGATGTTATTTCTGACTCTATTTCCCTGAAAGCGGCTCTGCGAACCGGCGGGAATCGGGAGGCCGGTCAGAGTGGGGGCAGATGTTTGGAGTCAAAAGTCTTTCACTTTAAAATTCCACTGGTTCTTTTTTTCCCCAAAAAGAGTGGGGCAGAAATACCTGCTGGTCTATGGAGCTGAGAAGTTCTCTGATCATCATCAGAGCCTGAGCAAGAGACACCGCCTCTTCTTCATCGTCTGCAAGAGAGAAAGAAAACATCATCGATCCAGTCCTTGTCAAAATCTTCTTCGCCAGAGAAGACGGATGGTACGAGAGAGGATTCAAGGAAGCCATCTCTGTTAAAACGGAACATAAACATCTCTGGGCCTCAGACACAACCTTTCACCAGCATACGACGCCTTGCAACTTCCACCTGAGCCTCAGTCCATCGGCTCCAGCAGGTTTCACTCCTTTGTTTTCCATTCTGAGAAGCTTGGCTTCACCTCTTCACATTCTCCACATAATTATTTACAAACACCCCATCAGCATGACAGCCCCCTTCCACTGAGTTTAAGCCGATCAACTCTCCTATTAGCATAAGAGGCTATCGTAACCCTGACCCGCCAACAACCACCGCATTTATATTCAAGTGCAGTTGCCACGATGAGAAGATTCAGACAAGAATTCACCGTGACCTGGATGACTGAGAACCTCCACGGACACATCACCGATCCAGCATTCTTACCTACAAAAACAAAAACTCCCAATGCAAAAACGAGGTTGATTTTATTAATGGAGATGTAATGCAGCGGTTTTTAGATTTTAACATCAGAAAAGGGTCAAATTCTTGCTTTTCAAACATTCAGTAAAGTAAAGGGTCAAACAGCCTCAACACGCAAACCGAAGCTAAAACCGGGGACCCAAAATATACAAAATAAGTCGGTCACCTGTTTTGTTGTTTCCCCGGTTCTAGTTTGATGGTCGGACGGAGATCACCTGCAGCGGCCTGAAGCTCACCTGTGGTGTTTTCCAGAATGCGCTGCATCAGGACAGGATACTTGGAGATCCGCTGAGTCACCAGTAAGATGCACTCTGGAACACCGTGGCAACGCAGCAGAGGCCCGCGACTCACCCGCTGCCCCCGGGAAACACATCATTCGCACTTTTTTCTCATTTTATGCAGCTAATAAAGCCACAAGTCTCGGGTTATTTGGACGTTTTGGCGCGCGCGTCTCACCCGGATGAAGGCCTGGAACCTCTTGTCTCTGGCCAGCAGCTCCTTGTACAGTTTCACAGCCTTCAGGTGGCGACTGCAGAACTCGGCGTACGACTTCTGCAGGTCGTCGGCGCTCTGACCAGAGAACTGGTGGACGGACACGCACACGGTCATTTGCATATTCAGATACCGCAATGTGTGTCTGACGCTGAGACGCCTCCCCCATTACAATTATAAGGGAGGTGTCAGACAGCCGAGGTCAAACCCGCGATGAAAACACATGAGTAATGCTAATTCAGCAATGAGTCAGCGATCGGTCGTTAGCCGAAAGACCAAATGGTGGCGTTTGTGTTTCCCCTTGTTCGCAAAACCGCGACGCTGATCGGTCATGTGCTGTCGGGGCAGCGAGTGGGCGGGACGGAGGTGATGCAAAGAAGACGAGTCACGCTGCTTCCGCGGGAGTGAGAGGGGAACAGAAACCGGACTGACAGCCTTCCATTAGACATACAAAGTTGCTGGTGTTGTTAAGATTCATGGGAATCAGCAAGGAAAGCTCGCAACTTCCTGGTCCACCAAGGGTCCGAATCCCGACTAATCCAACGGGTGAACGCCCCGATCCCACATCCAGACACTCACCTGCTCCAGCAGGATGTCCCCCAGGCGGTGGATGGTGAAGTTACAGCTGGAACCGTGCTGCAGGCTGCTGTTTTTCCGCATGAGGAGTTGCGCCAGGAAGTGGGAGTGTATGGCGGTCAGCTGGTCCAGGCAGGGGAACATGGCGTGGACGGTGCTGGGCTCCAGCAGAAGCTCCTCCAGCATGCCCTGCCTGAAGACCCGCTCCATGATGCGCAGCGTCCGCATGTGGTGCAGCTCTGTCTGGATCAGCTCTGAGGACCGAACTGCATGTCAGCCATCTTGGAATTAATCGAGTTTGATTTCCGAATCCACTCACCATAGATGACGTCCTGCCTCCTGATGATGTTTTTGCGGTGCGCTTGCAGGTAGTTGCTGTCCACGGCCATGCTCCACGAGTCCGCCTGAAACTCCTGGCCCTCCAGCTCCATCTCCTCCAGCAGCGAGGAGTAGTACAAGTCCCCTGAACCAGAGGGGGCGTCAGCATCAGGGTCAAAGACTGAGTCACGCCGCAGCGTGAAGATCGACGTTTTATCTCGCGTCCGAGGTTTTCATTCAAGGTTGCTCCTCTGGAACACATCTCACCCTCCTGACACCTGATCTCGGTCCAATCGCCCATGTCTTAGCCCAGTTATCAGCTCATTTCACTAAAGACGTGCAACCTTAACCCTTGTGTGTCTTTCCGCCCCGTTAAAGGATGTCGGGATACCGTCGTCGTTGAGGGACTCCATGGACATGGCCTTGTTCCTGAAGCTGAGGGAGTCGGTGGACTGGGACAGGATCCGCCGCAGCCCCAGCGGAGAGTCATCGTTCAGGGTTCTGAAAGGAACAAACAGATCAATACAACGTGCAAATGAAAGAAACATCGTAACATCCGACCGTACAGGACGACGAAAAGCGTTGTGGGAAAACTGATATCAGGATCTACAGGAACCAATTAAAACACATCAAATTCAAAGTATTTTTTAAAACTGTATTTGTCCGACAGGCAGCAGGGAATATTTTTAGTTATCAAAGTGTCATAATAACAGGTTGGATTTGACTGCACCGATTCAAGGATGTTTGGATTTCAGTAAAGGGCATGTTTGCACGTGAATCGGGAATTAAACAACTGAGGTCCCGGAGATTTAATGCAAAATATCAGACAAAATGAAGCCATTAAGTCAGTCTCAATGCAGTCGTCCCTCGCTGGAACGCCGTTCACCCTTCGCCGCCTCACATTTTTGTGGACTTTTTTGGTGCAATTTTCATGCTTTTTTCTTTTTTTACAGCGTATTGTTTTCTGCGTCCTGATTGGCTGAGGGACTGTAGACCATTGTCAATCCATCTCCTCCGTAGCGTGCACATAATGCCTTCATCTTGACACATTGACATCTATCTTCCATCGCTAGCAGTGTGACTGAAGTGTGCATGTTCGCCTGCGGTCGCACCCAAAAGGCAGAGAAAGATGCTAACCATCGCACAAAAGGTTCTGGACATGCTAAAGGAAGGTAGAAGTGACGCGGCTGTCGGGCGCCATTACGGAATAAATGAATCTCCAGTTGGTTCCAGAAAGAAGGAGGAAAATAACATCGGGACGACAGCAGCGATAAGTTTGAACAAGGATGCAAAAAGGGTTGCAAGCGTCCACGGTGAGGATGGAGTCCTTTAGCTTTAGCTTTGTGGATCCGTGTCTCCAGGAAAAAACAACATGACTCTGGAGACCAACATCATCCGCACAAAAGCTGAAACGCTTTTGCAACCTGAAAACATTTATAATCATTGTAAAAAATAAATCTGACGACTTTGCGGATTTTGCCTGTCGCGGGTTATTTTTAGAACGTAACACCCGCGATTAACAAGGGACCAATGTAAACAATTACAAGCCTGATGGACATCAATTCAATGGAGCTAACTTTGAGCTGGAGAAAATGATTTTATGCCAGTTTCAAAAATGTCATCAGATCCAGCAGATCAAATCAAGGTGGATAAAGAAGTCCTTTCCTGGAATTTATATTTTAAATACGTCAGAACGGTAGCCAGTGTTTTAGCGCTGCCTCTTTTTCACAGTGTGAATCTACAGGAGGAACTCAAGGCCTCTCCTCACTGCTGAATAAAGCACAAAAAAAAGCTATAACCTTCAACATTGTGCAGAGAGAGAAAGCACTCCTGAGGCTTCAGTCCAGACCAGCCTGGATGAAATAATCCCTGCTGGGGTGCCATCTCCTGGTTGCCGCCTTACTTGCTATTCTGTCATTTGACCACCGGAGAAATGTCACTTTATTGCTGCGGCCTTGTTCCCGCATCCACTCCTTTTTCTAATTTGCTCTGCAGCTGCTGTCTGGTAACAAAATAAAACCGATAACGCATCTCACCCCACGATGTTGTTGGTGGAGACGCTCTTGGACAAGGACAGGCTGGAGCGTCCGCGGCGAGAGCCCAGGAAGGACTGTCGGATGCTGTCGGAGTGGTAGATGGCTGAGCTGGGACGGTCGCGCATGACCGGGGCTGCGACAGCGGAGAAAAAAAGCAAGCGTGGTTTCATGAGGAGGAGCTTTTTTGGAGAGAAGCGCTGAAAGAAAAGTCCTGATACTCCGGCGGTATTTCTCACTTCTTGTGCGCAGCGCCACGCTCTGCAGGGCCGAGTGGTTCCTCACCAGGGCTATCCTCTGCTGCTGTGTGAGGGAGACACAAAGTTGTCTTCCACAGAATCCTGCCGGCTCACCCCGTGGAGACGGAGATTCTGAGAGGCAGTTTGTTAAATCCGATGCGGCGTCTTGTTCTGACGTGATTTTAAGAGGAAAGCGGGGCTTTATGTCCTTGGAAGTTGAAGTGCACCTCAAGATTCTCTCTTTCCGCATTTTCTAAAACACCTGATATCTGCAAATCTGAAAATTTTTGAATCAGAGACGGTGCTTTTTTTTCGTCCCGGGTCATCGGGTTGTTCATAACACTACGTTCATAGCGTCGTTCGACCGCGTGGTGACTGGACAAAATATAATTACGGGTAAAAACGGACAACAATATGCTGCTGCCAGGACTGGTGAGGTCAACAGGCGAGTGAGGCGAAGGCGGGACTGAACCTGGATCATCTGGAATGGGGAGGGTGAAGGACAAACTGGGAGCCATCCTGGACGACCCTTCCCACCCCCTGCACCGCGAGCGGCTCATTCATCCCTCCGCCGGTGCAGAACTGAACGCTTCAGACGCTCCTTTGTGTCCTCGGCCATCAGACTGGAGAACAGCAGTCTGGACGACACACGACTCTGACCGGCCGGAGATGCATCTGTGCCACCGCCACCTCACGAACTCCGATGTCTAATTCTAATCCTTGTCGCCGTCACTCCTTTCGCATCCTGTTTATTTCTGTCGTTGTGGTTGTCACTCTGTTTCTATTCTTGCCCTTGTTTTGGTCGTTTTGCTGTTTTTTTGTTGTTGTTTTTCATTCTGTTGTCTATTTCTGTCCTTGTTGTTGTTGTATTTTTATTTTTTTTTAGATATGTTTTGCCATGTTTTGACTGTCTCCTTTATTTATATTTATATTGACATTTATTGACACTGCTATTGTTGCGCTGCTGTGTGATCTTATCATATCTCGTCTGGAAATAAATGGTGTTCCGGCGGATGCTTGTCTTACCCTCTGCTTCACTTTGGCACAGTTGGGCAGCGCGTCTCGACAGCGGTTATGGATGGTGATGTTGCATGCTAGAAAAAAAAGGTTAAAAACACCAAAGCAGAATTTCAGAGCAAGCAAAGCCGTAAGTATCCGTCTCTTTTCACCTTTTATTTTTGTTTTTGTTTCTTTGTTTGCATTTTCCAAACCCCGTTCTACACTTGTGTTTGTTTCAGAAGTAACGGCTACTGGCTCCTATTTCTAATGACACCAAATCAAGTCTGATCAAACGCATGGAAAGATAAAATGCTCGTTTAAAAAAGAACACAAAAAAAAAAACGTCTTCTCATGACAGTGGGCGACTTGGTGAGACAGATTTGCGTTGAAGATCATGTATTATTCCAAGAAACAGAAGCGAGTCGTTTTTTCCTTTCCGTATCGCGCGAACATTCGACTGTAATACCGAGACAGATTTCATGTGAGATTTTTTCCGCCTCCTGGCCGTGGATGCGGCAGTGTGTTACTTGCTCGGGCAGCTGAGGGCCTCCTTGGCGGTGATGCTCTTGTTGCAAGCCGAGCACAGCGTCGTTCCCGACACCGTCAGGGACGTGAAGAGGTGACCGTTGCTGTAGCGGGCCTCCCTCTCCCTGGCTGCCTTCTCCTGCTCCCTCATTCGCTCCCTTTCTTTGTTCTGCACCAGCAACGACAACAAAACAAGAAAAACAGGAACTAAATATGAAAATGGTGATGCCCGGGGACAACTCCTCCATTGCACGCCCCAAAGACTCAATTCTACGTCCTTGTACTGAGAAGTATTCCGATAAAGGGAGATAGTTTAGTAGATCTCAATATAAATCAGCCAAAGGTATTAAGTTCTGATGCCTCCTGTCAGAAATCACTTGAACTCCTTCACTTTTTCCATCAGCAGTGAGAAATTCTTTTCCAGTGCTTGTGAATGCCCGCTCGCTCAGTCGCTTCTGTGACATTGAAGACTTCAGAACTGTTTTTTATTCATTTCAGTTGACAACTTCAACGTCACCTGTATGAAAGACATCCCTCTCGTACCGCGGTAAAGACTCCGGAGCATCTTTGGGATGCGGGGCAGCTCTATTCCCTCATTTCGTCGTATAACTGAACGGCTGCCACATCATTATCAGAACAATTTGCAAAGTCCTCCTTTTTTAATTTCTCTCTTTCTTGTTCATCATCAATTACGACTGAATTCAAGTTCAGAGGAAATGAAAATCGGTCACTGACTCCTTCGAGACGGAAGCGGCGGTCTTCAATTTCCGTTTTCAATCGCTTCACGATTGCCTCTGTGAGCCTCCAAAAATGGATTTAGCAGCGCGGAAATTTCCAAATCACTCTCTTATTTTCCTCTCTGATTGGACGCCCGGGGCCACCGGTGTGAAACGCCTTCAAACAGCAAAGGTGGAGAGCGTTCGAACGGTCGCTCCAGGTTCGATCCCCGCTTCCTCCAAGCCTGTCCAAGTCTTGTTGAGCAAGACAATGAACTCATAGCTGCTGCTCCTTAGCGGCCTTCTGCTAACGGTGCATCCATGACGGGTTCGTTTTGCTGATGCTGTGCTTTATGTAGAACTGCACGTGACCAAAGGCTTTTCTTCTTCTTCGTTTGGCATGACTGGCAATGAGCTCCCTGTTGTCTCAATCAAACTACGCTCCAAAACTGCACAAAAAAAAACACTTTTGCATTTTTGATTTCTCACATAGCTACGTTTTACAAAGACTGGAACTTAAAGTAACCGGTTCCAATGAGACAGTTTAAACTATGGCTCAAAGGTTTGGAAATGAAATCCATGGCTTGTTAATGTTTTTGAAATTGTTGCTCAAATCTGCTGTTGTCTTGGCCAGGACTCCCTTGATAAAAAGATTGGTAATCTCAATGGGACCTTCCTGGTTAAATAAAGGTTAATAATAAGTGTTAACACTCCGTGTTTTAGCATTCGGAAGTTTTCAGCAAAAAAAAAGAAGGAAAATGCAGTCGAATAAATGCATCCCCCCCCATTTGGAAGTCCAGGCGGCGTGATTTGCAAACAGGCAGCCACGCAGCTGGTCACAAGAGCTACTTTGTATTTCTATTTTAACCAATTCCCCCGCAAAAAAAATGTGTTTTTTAAACCATAAAAGTCGATCGGCTTCTGTATCACCTCCTCTCCCGTGCATGGATTCATTCCACATTGGCTTCACAACAGGCGTTGCAGTTTACCAAAGCTAAGAAGAATGAACTTTGAGGCGCAAATGACTTGAACTGTTACATTTCAGAGAGGATAAATGTTGAGGTTTGAACTTTATGACTAGATGCAACACTGACCTCTGTGTTTCGGGATACTCGCTGTCGATCTGCGCTTTCGGATCAGTGATAATCCGAAAAAAAACAAGCAGTGGAAGCTTGCAGAGTCGCTCGCGATAAAGTGACGCCTCAGGAATATCTGACTTTGGTGCTTCCTGCAGCACGAGCCCCTCCTTGAAATTTCAGTTTCAATGCGGGCTGCTCTCTCGACGCAAAACCACAAAACCCAGAAAACAGTTGTTGTTGCTACGGCGGCGCCAACTGAAAGTAGCTTGCCCGATCTGTCATGTTCTTCATTCCCTTTTCAGTCACACAATTGCGTGACGGCGTGACACACCCTGTAAACACTGAGCCGTTGCAGGCAGTTAGAGAAGAGCTGTGCAAAAGTAGCACAGATCAGCACACATAACGTCATTGTACTTCTGAATAAGCGGCTGCAGGTGTTCGGTCACAGCTTTGAAATTCATTGTCACCCGCGAGTTTGAGTCCCCAGAAATACCAACATATCTGCCAGATGTCGTAATATCTGAAGAAAAGATACTTTAATTTAAACAGGGCGAAATATTCATCTTCCTCGGGGTGCAGCTCGGAGCATCTTCCCGGCGCCAAGTGGTGTAAAAAACATCCAGTGCACAGACAAATTTCCACGTCTTCACTCAGAGTGGCTGATATTTTGAGTGGAGGCAGACAAAGTAGTAGAGTTTTGAGAAAGGTTGCATTTTTGTGTCGAATTCTCCAGTTTTAGGACAGCAGTAATTGGTCCGGTAACCCAGATTAATTCCCTTGGGTTGGTTAAGTTTAGCCTTCTTGACCAACATACTAGAGGCAGAGCCATGGTGAGATGAATTTGATAAATAAAAAAAAAGGAAACACACCCTCACCGAAAGTTAGGAACGTATGACAATGGGAGTTTATGGTTTTTTTTTTCTAGCACAGCTATCACATAAAGTTACACAACTGAAATCAAGTAGGTTAGCTTCCTTTGGTATCTTGCTGACGCGCAGCTAACGGTAGTTAAGATAATGCCAAGTGTTTTAGCTTCCTGTATTAACCGTAAATTGCAAACATGAATTGAGGCTTGAGCAGCCAGTGCTAGCACCAATGTTGGCAGTGGGGTGTCACAGGGAATTAAGTAAGTTTAAAAAAAGAAAATAAAAAAAGACATACATTTTCGTGAAAGTTTATGATGTTGTGAATTTAAATATAATTATATATTGATCTTGTAACACAAATAACACAATAATTAAGGCGGCTGATGCTATCTTTGTTAGCTTACTTCAGTAGCTTGCCATCACGCAGCTATCAGTAGCTAGGCTAATACCGAGCATTTTAGCTTCCTGTATTAGCAGCGAGTGGCAACCGAACTGCCTGAGCAGCCAGTGCTCGAACCGGGGGTGGCGGTGAGACGTGAGAGGAACTGGAATGCGACATTGTCTGTTCAGTAAGTGTTATGTGAGCATACAGTTTTTAATACTTTGGTCATTTGAGCAGCTATTAAAAAGCTATCAATGTGCTACTCGCACTTAAAGTAACCGGACTGATGCCATATAGATTCGCTAATTCCGTTAGCTTGCTAACACCCACCCATAGTAGTTAAGCTAATGCGAATGGCTTTAGCATCCTGAGCAAAAAGCAGAGATTAATTTTGGTCTGTAGCTATGGGGATGATGGCGCTGACGGGAATTTTACAAACTCACTGTTTTCCAACCACACATCTTTTTGGGAGATCATATTGTTAGAAATTTTAATGGCTATTATTGAATGTCAATGTGTTCTTTGTGTACTCGCAGTAAATTGGGGGGGAAAACTAACTGAGGCTTGAGCAGCTAATGCTAGCACCTGTGGTGGCAGAAGGGTGTGATAGGAAATAGGCAATATTAAAAAATAATGTAAGTGTTATTTAACATACATGATGTTGGGAGCTTATAAATGTTTTTTGTTAGTTTGTAGGTAATGTAATGCACTATCAGCAAATACCCAAGTATGTCTTGAGCAGCCAATGGCAGGATCTAGCTTGAGAGTGGGGTTTGTAAGGAATTAGGGGGACAATTTTGTTAGTATAGTAAGGGTTATCTAACTTTGCATTTTTCTTTCTCTGAGCTAATAGACACTGATACGGATGAATACGAAAGTTTCATTCATTAAATGTATTTCCCCATGTAATACCATCCTGCGTCTTAACACCTGCAAGCTTATTGTGCTAGCAAAGGCGTGCCACCTCTTTAGTTTTCACAGTGTGAAGCTACACAATCCTTGGATTATCAAGGTCTTTTTTTTGTAAAATGAAGGACCGGAACAGGGAGAAAAGGACTTGGGCTATTGGGATGAGACACCCGTGGACAGAGCCGGAGGCTACATCGGGCTGTGACCCCCGAAGCCAACGTTTTTACATCCCAGGTAAAACATCTGATGTCTATGCAGCAGCCTGCAGATCCAGGGACCACGCACCCCATTCTTACTCAAGGAATGGATTACTGTGTGTATTAGAGAGACGGAAGAGTGTGGTTTGCAGCTTATAGCGCTCTTCAAATTGCCTGACCTTGGAAAATCCATCCATCCATTACATTATTAACCTGCTTTATCACGTCTCTGCTATTTTTGTAACGAGAGGGGCACTTTGCAAATGTCTGCACAAGCAAAGCCCCGGCAGATCCAGCCCTGAGTGCATTTTTTATCACTTATATCTATGAATGCACATTTTTTAAGGCCTCGTCACATACAGCGGTAATACTGTGCATGCACACTCACTCACGCTCTCTCTCAAACACACACACACACACACACGCACAACAGACACACAAACACACACACACACCTACTGCCATTTCTATGGCAACAGTTGCTGTAGTCAACTATCTAGTGTGTGAGATTGGTGTGCAGGCAAACATGCACACCGCCACCCCCACCACCACCACCTACACACACACAAATACATACATAGTTAGCTTGGTTGGGTATTGGAAGTGATGTATGAGCAGCACAGGCCCGAGAGGCCCGGGTTCCTCTTATAGAGAGCTGGCCTGTGTCACAATCAGGAAATAGCTGGTCACCGAGCAGGCAATAACAAAGAATGCTAGAGAAATAAAGGAAGTTGCAAAAAAGAAAGAAGGACATGAACAACGCACTGGCACCATTCGCTATCATCTCTGTTCAATGACTGTGCACATATACAGATAATAAGTCCTCTCATTTGTTAAGTTGCAATATTTGCCACGTTCAAGTTGGCTGCCCTGTTCATCCACTGTGCATCTGGAGTGTCATCTGCAATTTCTGCTCTTATCAGTATCTTCTTCACTCAGTGATGCAAAGAACGCAAACTCACCCGCAGGTTAATCTCCCTCATCCTCTCCTGACGCAGTTTCGACAGATTGGTCACTCTGGACATCCTCAAAGATGACGGGATGGCAAAAAAGATGAAAACAAGAAAAAACGGTGAAGAAACTGTCAGCGCGTCAAGATAAGAGTATCCACAATTATGTTTGACTTCGTTCTTTACAAACCACTCTGGTCGCCTCCAAAGATAAAATAAGTAAAAAAATCTTTTTGCACTGGCCAACTGTAATGTGCTTCTGCTCCTAGTGAAGTGTCTGTTCCTGTGAGAAATCTGACTTCTGAATCATCGCCGCCCCCTCACGCACACACACTCGCACACACACACACACACACGCACACACACACACACACACACACACACACACACACACGCACACACACACACATAGCGTTTTGATAGATCTGTGAATGCCTCGTAGACTATTATGCGCTCTTTCCCACACCACTATAAGA